>BLSH010417371.1:119411-133777 GCA_018402905.1 Glandirana rugosa
ACCCCTGTGTTTGAAAATCCGTGCTTTTACCGACATTTTTTCAGGACCTACACACAGTTTCCAGATGTTTGAAGAACAGTGATATGGGTTCTCCCGGCTTATTTATACTTTTTTGACACAGTTTGAAGATGATTTTAGAACAGTTATATGGCTTCTACCGTGAATTAATACTTTTCAGACACCGTTTGAAGATGGTCCACATCCACCTCCATTTTTGATTTTTCTTATGAAATTATTTAAAAAAAAATGCTTTTAGTTATTTCCCTGTCCCCATTTCTTTGTAGGGCACTTGTCCCACCCTTACCCCCATTTCCTTCCTTTTGCAGACCTCTAGGACTTTCCAGGACTTTTTTACAGCCATTTTCGTGCCTAAAAGTTTGTGTCCCCATTGATATCAATGGGGTTCGGGGGCCGGGACAAAGTTCGGGTTCTGTCCGGACCCGAACCCGGACTTTGTCCCGAAGTTCGGCCGAACCAGCAGAACCCGGACTTCCAGAAGTTCGCTCAACTCTATTCATTATGTTACTGTATATACTGAATTAAGGGTTATTGTACCTAAGTGTGTATACACCTAATATCAACTCCCTCCACAATGCTGTAGATAAGATGTATTCATACTCTGGTGTGTCCCATGACCCAAGCAGTATGTTCAGCAAACCCTGCTATATTGCAATATGCCATTCTTGAAAGAGTTGCCATTTACTGGATACGTGGGCTCCACCACCAGAGCTTTGTTCCTGTTTAAACCATAGGCAGATAGGATGCAATTGGTAAGCAATCTGTGCTTGACATCCTGAGTCTACAAACCTGTTCTGAAGGGCTTTCACTCTTCTTGTTGGGTTTTTAATGTATGTAAAGGACAACTGCACATTTCTTTTAGGTTGGCCACACATCAAGAAATTTTCTTCTGAAGTCACTTTAATACACCTACCATACGAAGAAAAGAAAAGAGAAAAGAAGAAAGAGAAGAGGAGGGGAGGGAGGAGAGAGCTAATACTATGTCACTGAAGAAGAAGCAGTCACACAGTAGATTGAGGGTGATTTGTGAGGGCTATTCCCGGAAATAGGGGAACACTCATATACGAGGCCCAAGGTTCCCAGATAACTTCAAATTTTTTAGAGGAATCTGTGAGTGCACTTGCTAGTTTTTCTTGCGACATGATCCAAGAGACCTCCCTGGTCACAGCTTTCAGAGAGGTGTGGGATTTCTTCCAGGACCTAGCTATGGTGATCTTAGTACTTAGAAGAATAAAATGAATCAATCTGAGCATTAACTTTGGGACATTCAGTATATGTGAATTTAGGCTACTGCTGGAGTTCTAGGGATTTTAAAGTTAGTAACTCTATAGAAGTTAAAAAAAAATTTCCACAGTGGTCTAATCCTGGAGCATTCCCACCAGATGTGGCTCATGGTACCCCGTAGTTGGCATCCTCTGAAGCAAAGAGGATCAGCAGTAGGGTATATGCTATCTAACCTAGGGCGAGTGTTAGGAAAACAGCCAGGATCTGTGAGTGCAGCACACGTGTCTGTGCACCTGTGCGTGCCAATGGCGCCAAAATGGCCTATTTAAACAGACAACACCCTGCAGCAGATGCTGTCCGTTCTACAGCGTTCCTGTGACTACTTTGAGAGACTTCGTGCACCTGTGACCCCAGCTTTACTTGGACTTGTTACTTTCTGCCTGCCCTGACCCCCGGCCTGTTTACGACTACCCTCCTGCCTGATCCTTCTGTACTGCATTGCCAGCCTGTTGCCGACCCCGATTGTACGACCATTCTTCTGTTTGCACGAGCTCCAGTGAACTTCCACATACTACCAAGTGACCCAGTCCAACCATTGTGCCCCCTTTGCTCTTCAGCTCCCTGTCTGCACTACCAGGGGCTCTTGAATCAGGGCCACAAGAGAAATGATCCCCTGCATAAGCTAGGCTCATCTGCCAGGTACGTGACAGTAACGGAAAGCCATGTCTGAGTCTGTGCAGGGGACCTCTCCAATGGACGAACTGTGTGCACACCTTGCGGGACTCACCCAAGCTGTAAAGAACCTGCAGAAGGGCTACAACTGGTACTTTCCATGCCAGCACCAGCCAGTCCCGGCCAACCAGCTTCACGCACCGTTGCGGCGTTGCCAAGTGAGCCCAGGTTGCCTATGCCTGAGCGGTTTGTAGGTGATCACAGAAAGTTCTGGGCTTTCTGCAACTCCTGTGAACTATATTTCGACCTCCAGCCCCAGACCTTCTCACTGGAGGCTAGGAAAGTGGGGTTTCTGATCTCCCTCCTGCTATAGGAACCCCAAGCCTGGGCACACCGTCTCCTGGAGCAGAAAGCCCCAGAGACCACCAATCTGGATCGGTTCTTCCGGGCAATGGCCCAATTATATGAAGACCCCCACCAGTCAGCCACAGCGGAGGCAGCTCTCCACACTCTACAGCATGGCTGCCACCCAGTGGAGGAGTATGTCTCTGAGTTCCAGTGATGGAGTGCAGATACCGCCTGGAATGATGCGGCCCTTAGTTATCAATTCCGACTAGGTCTCTCGGAGCCACTCAAAGACAAGCTGGCTCACGTCGGGGTCCCACACACCCTAGATGCCCTGATCAATCTTATATTATCTGCTCTTCAGAATTCACCCTGCTGCTTTTGTCAGTAGTCACATCATCAATAAATACAAGTGAACCAGTTCCATTGGCAGCCATACATGCCCACACCATGACACTACCACCACCATGCTTCACTTATGAGGTGGTATGCTTTGGATCATGAACAGTTGCTTTACTTCTCTATACTCTTCTCTTCCCATCACTCTGGTACAAGTTGATCTTTGTCTCATCTGTCCATAGGATGTTGTTCCAGAACTGTGAAGGCTTTTTTAGATGTTGTTTGGCAAACTCTAATCTGGCCTTCCTGTTTTTGAGGCTCACCGATGGTTTACATCCTGTGGTGAACCCTCTGTATTCACTCTGGTGAAGTCTTCTCTTGATTTTTGACTTTGACACACATGCACCTACCTCCTGGAGAGCATTCTTGATCTGGCCAACTGTTGTGAAGGGTGTTTTCTTCACCAGGGAAAGAATTCTTTGGTCATCCACCACAGTTGTTTTCCGTGTTCTTCCGGGTCTTTTGGTGTTGCTGAGCTCACTGGTGCATTCTTTCTTTTTAAGGATGTTCCAAACAGTTGATTCACCGGTGCGTTCTTTCTTTTTAAGGATGTTCCAAACAGTTTATTTGGCCACACCTAATGTTTTTGCTATCTCTCTGATGGGTTTGTTTTGTTTTTTCAGCCTAATGATGGCTTGCTTCACTGATAGTGACAGCTCTTTGGATCTCATATTGAGAGTTGACAGCAACAGATTCCAAATGCAAATAGCACACTTGAAATGAACTCTGGACCTTTTATCTGCTCCTTGTAAATGGGATAATGAGGGAATAACACAAACCTGGCCATGGAACAGCTGAGCAGCCAATTGTCCCATTACTTTTGGTCCCTTAAAAAGTGGGAGGCACATATACAAACTGTTGTAATTCCTACACCGTCCACCTGATTTGGATGTAAATACCCTCAAATTAAAGCTGAAAGTCTGCAGTTAAAGCACATCTTGTTCATTTCATTTTAAATCCATTGCGGTGGTGTATAGAACCAAAAAGATTAGAATTGCGTAGATGTCCCAATATTTATGGACCTGACTGTACACAGGGGTCAGACAGAAGAGTGGCAATCCGGGGGTCAGTGCAGGCAGAGTTCAAGCGGGTCCGGGGGTTCAAGCCAGGTCACAGGTAAACAAGAATGTCGGAACAGGTCACTGAAAGGCACTGGTAACGCTGTAGAACGGACAGCACTGGCTGCTGGGCATGGAGGAACTAAATAGAGCCATTTGGTGCCATTTCCACATAGGCGCACTCACAAGCGCCCAAGACAGCTGAAGGCATGGATCTTCTCCTAACAGGTACAGTCAACAGGCTTTGAAGGTCCAATGATGCTTTTGGCATAAGTTTGAGACATTTCTAAGATCATTCAGAATTCATTGTAGGTGAAGTTGATCTGAATTTGACCCACTTCAGCTGCTTTTGAATTCCAATAAACTAATATGGGAGAGGGAGAAGTTCTAAAGGGAAAAAGGCCCATTGGCACTATCCTAAAAGTACAAGTCACCTGTGAAGTCTTAAGCCAGCCATAGATGGTTCAAATCTCAGCAGGTTCAGCAGGGACTGGACAAAATTGGAATCATGTATGAGCAGGCTGATTGTACCCAAGTTGATAAATTGAAAAAACTTGGAAACAACCAGCCTGTGAGATTTTTCATGAGATAATCAATATGTGTTCAGGCCTCCTGCACCCCCCTGCCGAGAGAACGCAATAGGTCCACGGGAGGGATTCCCCTATCAATACTGACTATTTTTACAGCCAGTTAATTAAGCATTCTGCTATTAATAACTGTGTTGTAATTGCTTGAAAAGATTATTAGGACCTTACTAAAAATTGGCATTCACATATTAGAAACATAGAAAAGTGACAGCAGAAAAAGACTGGGTAGTCCATCAAGTCTGCCCCTTTTTATTTATTTATTTTTTTATTTATTTATTTTTTTGTTTTTGTTTTTTTTCACATTAACCTTATTGTCTGACTATAGATTTATGTTTATCCCAAGCATGTTTGAAGCCATTTACTGGTGACTGTCTCACAACCTCTGTTGGTAATTTATTCCAATCATCAACCTCCCTTTCAGTTAAATAATATTTTATAATATTAGTTTTAAACTTCCCTCCAGTTAGTTTGAGGTCATGTCTCCGTTTTTGTTACCCGTCTCTGAACTCGTTCTGTCTTATCAATATATTTTTATAAGTGAGGTCTCCAGAACTGGACACAGTATTCTAAGTGAGGTCTCACTAAAGATCTATATAGAGGAATCAGAACCTCCTTCTTCCTGCTGGTGATCCCTCTACTGATACATCCCAGAATTCTATTTGTTTTTCCCACTGTCTGGTCACACTGCTAGGGTTACCTTGATCCCTAAGTAGACCTACTTAATGTTCCCAAACCTACAGAAAAATTCCAGAGAAAATGCATCAATTACTTATTTTCAGGCAATCTTCAATACTAATTATCTTTTTTTTTTTACCAATGTTTTATTTGTTAGAAGGTCAGATACATCGTAATTACCGTACATTACAGTGTACAAACAGAAAAAAAGAAGGAATAGTTACAAGTATCAGCATATAAAATTCACATAGTATGTCATACAGCTAAGAATAAACAAATATTTCAGGTCATACAATGTCCTAGTGAAAGAATCAAATGCAAAGTTTGTGTCAGGTATGCTGAAACGGAATGACATTTGAGTCCATGTAGTTATGGCAAATAAGTTGTAATCCAAAATTTCCATTTATCATGGTAGATATGAATACTGTCATTAATTGCATGGTGAATGAATTCTGTGATTTTAGTCATTTCCATTCGTGAGGTAATCTGAGACCAAGGAAGGTTTGGAGTTAGCCAATTACAAGCTATGGTCCATTGGATGGCACTTAGAAGGGAGTGTATCAGTTGCAAAGATGTATGAGGAATATCTGGGATCCATGAATAAAGCAGATATATCAATGGGGTCAGAGGAATCGATCTGTCTGTGATATTGAATATAAAGGCAAAGACATTTCGCCAAATAGGGCCCAGCAGAGGACAGTCCCAAAAGATATGAAGTAGTGACCCTGCAGAGCCACAGCCTCTGAAGCACAGGTCCGATACAGATGGGTAAAAGTGATTAATTTTATTGGGTGTCATATACCACCTTGTAAAAATCTTAGTAAGAGCCTCCTTAAAGGCAGAGGCTCTATTGCTTCTACGCATGTTCTGTATCATAGTGAGGCCAGTCTTTGGTGGAAACCTCTGTGCCAATATCTGTTTCCCATTTGAGCATTGGGTTTGTCTTATCAGGATTTTTAAACTCTTTAAGATAAGAATATAATTTGGAAATCAATCCCTTGCCCCTTGGTGAGTTTATGCAAACCTGCTTAAAGAGTGAGAAAGGGGGCTGTAGATCTGTTGGGTATTGGGATAATAGGAAATCTTTAATTAGATCAAAATAAATTTTATGGGAATCAGGAAGGTTATATTTAAGTTGTAAATCCTCAAAAGGAGCAATTTTATTTTTCTCTGAGATGGATAAAATGTTCGTAAGATTAGAAGAGATCCAGATCTGAAATTCAGACTTATCTTTAAAAGCTGGGTCAAAGTTAGGATCTCCAATGAAAGATGCTAATGGAGGAGTAACTGAATGTAATTCATAGTGGGATTTATGGCGGTGCCAAAATAGAAGTAATTGGGAAACAATACGGTTTTGAGAATGGATTGATCTGGAAATATTTATATTCATTCAAATGATGCCCTGTATATAATACGGTAAGATTCCATGAATTTCAAACGAAAGCCAGGGAATATTTTTGTTTCCTGCAAACCTCTGGGAAAGGTGAGTAAGTCTGGCGGCCATATATTAGTGCCAAAAGTTGGGAAGGCCAAGGCCTCCTGATGATTGAGATCTATAGAGGAGGTCATTACTACACCTGGGCTTCTTGCCTGACCAAACAAATTTGTTTATAACTTTTTGAAGAGATTCTATCTTATATTTAGGAATATTTATCTGAAGGGTCCGAAATAAAAAGAGTGATTTAGGGAGAATAATCATTTTAATAGCACACAATCTACCCATAAATGAAATATAATATTCCTCCGATACTTTCAAAAGATTCTTAATCCGTGTGAATAATTTGGGGAAGTTGTTTTGATATAATAATTTAAAGTCAGAAGAAATCTGGACTCCGAGATATCACAATGATGAATCACTACACCAAGTGAATGATTTTGATAGGAAGAAGGGAACATTTAGAATGATTTATACCCAGTCCCGAAAGCTTTTCAAAGATATTAAGATCAGATAAGAGATTGGGGATTGAGATTAGGAGATCAGTTAGAAAAAACTATGACATCATCAGCGTACATACTGAGTTTATAAACCAGGGGGCCTTTTTTATAACCTTTAATATTGGGGTTGTTTCTAATAGAGGTGGCGAGGGGTTTTAAGGTGAGGGCAAATAAAAGAGGGGATGAGGGCAACCCTGTCTAGTACCTCTGTTAAGTGAAAAGAAATCAGAGTTGCTGCCAGGAATCTTAATCCTCGTGTGGGGTTGGTGGTATAGGGCTCTAAATCTGTGAATGAAATTGTCGGGAAGGCCAAATTTTTTAAAGAATTAAAGATAATAGGTCCAGCTAACACTATCAAATGTTTTATTTATGTCTAGGCTTAATAAACACAGTTGGCGGGAGGATAAGTTGGCATCTTGTATAATGTTATTTACTAATCTAATATTATCAGTGATATGTCTATTGTAAATAAAGCCAGATTGGTCTATGTGGACTAGGGAGGGAATAATAGGGGCAAGTCTATTGGCTAAAAATTTGCAGAAAATCTTGAGATCATTATTCAGAACCGAAATTGGACGAAAGTTTTGTGGGAGAGAGTGGTCTTTCTGGGGCTTGGGCAAAGGGGACATATTGGCTAAGGTCATTTCAGTAGGTAGGTGATTGCCTTTGAGGATAAAATTGAATAATTTGCATAGATATGGAGTAAGAAGAGGGGAGAATTTCTTGTAATATGTGGAGGAAAACCCATCAGGACCTGGGGCGGTGGAAGTCTTTAATGATTTGATTATGTTGATTATTTCAGATTCTGTACACGATTTGTTAAGAGCAGAACGTTGTTGAGGGGAAAGAGAAGGCATTTGAATCTTGTCCAACCAAGATAAATCGGATGCTGAGGGGGCTGGATGAGGATTAGAAAGGAGAGCCTTATAAAACTTTAAAAATATATTTTGAACCTCATTAGGGTGAGTAATGAGGTGGCCTGAATTATTACAAAATTTGTATGTATGTGGGGGGTTGATATTTTGATTCAATTTTCTAGCAAACATTGAAGATGTACTATTGCCGTGTAGGAGGAATTTAGCCTTGGAGAATCAAATTCTTTTTTCAGTATCATTTGATAATATTAGATCTAATGCATGTCTTTTTGTATTCATTTGATCAATAAGGGATTGAGGAGGGGTGGAGTTTACATTATTATAAAGGGCGTTGAGTTCTCTGGTAAGGGTTTTGATTTTGTATAGTTTTGCTTTGTTTCTCTTTGAAGCTATCTCTATCAGATGTCCCCTTATAATAGACTTGTGTGCAACCCAAAGAGTAGTAGGGGGAGCATCTCCAGTATCATTGATTTTAAAATATTCCTCTATGTTGTCTGATAATTGTTTAATAATAACTGGATCCATCAGGAGAGAGTCATTTAATCTCCAGCTGAAGGGGGATTGTGTTAGGCCAATATGGGAAGTTTCAAACAGGACCATTTGATGGTCAGACCATGGACATGGGATAATATCAATGAGAGAGAGAGAGCAAGCCCGCTCAGGTGTGTTCTATTAGTGAAAGTCTAGGTTTTCAGGTGCAGGTCCAGATAGCCGCTGATCCACATCCAAGTACAAAACAAATGAAGAGGACCGCACTCCAAAAGTCCAAAGCAATAATCGTTGATTTATTGTAGATCCATGGTGCAAAACAGGCAGACAGAACAACAGGCTGTGAAAGGGTTAACGTGTTTCGCGGATCTCAAGTCCGCTTAGTCATAACCTAAATTCAAAAATGAGCAAGTGGTACTATATATATGTAAATGTCATGTGTGACCAATTAACATCTCATTGGTGAAGTGCACAGCGCACCTCACTGTGATCATTCCAACAGGTGTGTGAGTCAGTTAACTCAGTAGAGGTTGAAAGAAATAAACACCAGTGTGCAGTGAAAACTAATGCTAAAAACCTCCTAGGACTGACAGCACACACGGTGCAATCGAAATTGTATCGATGCACCGTGTGTGCTTGCTATAAAAAACACAATTCAAAAACAGAAAACCATAAAGTATGGAATGAATCACTACATGTACTCCAACTCGAACGTTCCCACAGACATGGATGACAAGACATAAATGCCGGAAACAATAAAATGTATGAAAAGTGTATGTATGAAATGATTGGTGTCTCTCGGCAACCTCAAATGAGGTAAATGGCACTGCCTTTATATTTATCCTACAACTATCCTCCAACAAAAGCATATGGGAGGGAAGGTTATGTGTGTCATACATAAGCAAGTTGCCAGTTAAAGAAGATAGTTTGTATTATATTGGAACCGTAATCATCCATGTCGGTGGGGCGATTCGAGGAGAAGAACAGGGCAAAAGTTGACAATCATATCACCTGAACGGTGAGGACATGCATGTATAACATGGAAGGGATTAAATAAACCAAATACATGTACAAAGAATGTACACACATGTGTAGAATCGTTCATATAGATAAACATTGTACAGAAACTGGTAGTGAAAAAAGCCCCACCGAGGGTATGTAACTATGAAACATGTATGGAACAACATGAAAGAAGACCATGCTTGTGTGATATGTTGTAACAGTATCCATGCCCTATAGAAAAGTGCTTGCCGAGAACCGGAAAAGAGAGATATGTGCTGCATTTAATGTGCAATGTATCTCACTTGTATTAGAGGGCTATGCGATATTAAGCAAAAAGTAGAAAGTAAAGGTAAATATTATAAATATATCTCATAATAGGTTAGACATCCCGGACCACACCCAATATAGGCTGGGAGTGGGAGAGGTCAGAGTGACCAGTTATCCTGTGAACCACATAGAGAGCCATGTCCCTGACTGGTGTAGTGTGAGCTTGATAGTTCAAGGATATTTGTTGTCATGTTAGTAATGTTATACATCAGGGCGAGAGGCAATACTCTAGAGAAAAGATTTGAGGTTGCTGAGAGACACCAATCATTTTATACATACACTTTTCATACATTTTATTGTTTCTGGCATTTATGTCTTGTCATCCATGTCTGTGGGAACGTTCGAGTTGGAGTACATGTAGTGATTCATTCCATACTTTATGGTTTTCTGTTTTTGAATTGTGTTTTTATAGCAAGCACACACGGTGCATCGATACAATTTCGATTGCACAGTGTGTGCTGTCAGTCCTAGGAGGTTTTTAGCATTAGTTTTCACTGCACACTGGTGTTTATTTCTTTCAACCTCTACTGAGTTAACTGACTCACACACCTGTTGGAATGATCACAGTGAGATGTGCTGTGCACTTCACCAATGAGATGTTAATTGGTCACACATGACATTTACATATATATAGTACCACTTGCTCATTTTTGAATTTAGGTTATGACTAAGCGGACTTGAGATCCACGAAACGCGTTAACCCTTTCACAGCCTGTTGTTCTGTCTGCCTGTTTTTGCACCATGGATCTACAATAAATCAACGATTATTGCTTTGGACTTTTGGAGTGCGGTCCTCTTCATTTGTTTTGTAATGGGATAATATCAGCTTTAACAGAGTTTGCTAATAGTATGGGGGTGGTGAAAATGTAGTCAAGACGTGCAAAGCTATTGTGAGGATGAGAGTAGAAGGTGAATGCTTTAATACCTACATAATGGGTTCTCCAGGAATCTATAAGTTGGAAAGAGTTTAGGGCTTTATTGATTGATTTAGAAAATGCTTTGGAGGAAGGAGAGTGGGAACTCCTGTCCATGATGGGATGCACTGCCAAATTGAAGTCTCCTCTTACTATGAGATGGGATGAAGAGTATTTTTCTAGAGTATTAAAGAAAACACCAAAAAAAGCTGAATGAGCTTTGTTAGGGGTGTAGACAGACGCAATAGTGATGCTACGACCATTAATTAATTAATTCTGCCTTTTAAAATAACAAAACGGCTCTCTTTGTCTTTATAAATATGTTGTATCTCGAAAATCATTGTGTGTCTAATAAAGATTGCTACGCCTCTAGATTTATTGTGAAAGGTGGTAAAAAAAGATTGATTATAATTCCTATCAAAAAATTTAGGGTGATTGTTTGCAGAAAAATTAGTTTCCTGAAGAAGGATAAGATCAGCCCCCAACCTTTTATAAAACAAAACAAAAGGGAGGCGCACACACCTAGTGCATTACCATAAAAAGTTTTAATGGAAATGAAAAAGTTAAAAGTGAATACTCACAAAAATGGCGCAAGGTGGGACCTTGTGCTTTTTTCCCACTTGCATCGTCTTGTCATGGCTCTGTGACGCCATTTTTGTGAGTGTTCACTCTTAACTTTTTTCAATTCCATTAAAACGTATTATGGTAATGCTCTAGGTGTGTGCGCCTCCTTTTTGTTTTTTTTTTTTAGTCACTTTCGGATTACCCCGTCCGAGGGGGGCAGCATCCAACTGGTCTCTTACCCCTGGTTGTTCCAGTTGCCTGTCATCCTGAAGGTCCTCTAGCGCTGGAAATTACTATTTTTCCCAACCTAGTATAGCTTAATAAGGCTTTTTTACGCTTCTGGGGGGAATTAAGTCCCTGAACATTATGAGATATTATTTTGATACCCATTATTAATTATAGAGGTAAAGATCATATATTTAAAAGTAGTCATGAAGGGGAGATAATCAATCTGATGTAGGGCCATTGTGAAGTATATACTTTCAATATTCCATCTAGGACCAGAAATAATGTAAATTGCAACTTTTGACCTTCTATTAGTATAATATAAGAACGTAAAACACACTAAAGAAAAAAATATATAATTGAGAAGAGGGGTCAGGAGACAGATAGCACACTGACCGATGAAAAGTATTAGAACAGGGACAAAACCACCCCAAACTTGTCTCGTCACACCAAATAAAGCTGTCCCCCCCCCCTCTGGGAAGGTCAGAGGGCAGGGAAGCTGCATAAAACAATACCCAAAGGACAAGCTATCAGGACAAGTGTGGGGGCAAACCAGCACGGCAGATGGATCGGACGGCATAAGAGTAATGAAAATGGGGGAGGCGCATGAGCGGACTCGGCTAAGATGACCGCTTAGCTCTGAGGCTCCGCTCCACCGCCGCTCGCCCAGCCCGATAGCAGCCGATCGGAGCCCCGCAGACGACATCAGACGGGACCGGGAGACAGAGCCAAACCCCAGCCACGCACAGATGTCCTCAGGGTCGGCAAGGAGGGACCTCACCCGTATTCTCGGTGAGGCCGCACCTCAGCCTGACCCCTCCAAGATGGCGGCGGCACCTGCATTTCAATGTGGCCTACTGGGGGAGAAAGGAGAGGAGATGGACACGATCGGGGAGAGCACAAGGATCAACCCGTCCACCGGAGACACCTCCCCAGAAGGTAGGGGGTAATTAACACAGCAGGGAGAGATCTCCCCAGCATCCACGGAATCTCTCTTAAGGAGATCTATGGGCCAGCACAACTACTCCCCCCTAAGCGATGCCCTATCCACACCGGACATTCACTTACAGAGGCTACAACCGGCCTCCCCCCTACCTATGGATCTCCCTACCCTAATGACTGCCTTTTCGGACATGCTGACTAAAGGCCTAGCCCAAAATGCAGCTCAAATCACAGCAGCAATTCAAGCTGACCTTCAACTTATAGGCAGTAGAATGGAAGCTATAGAAGATAAGTCTGAGCAAGCGATAGCCAGGATTAATCAAAACTCTAACAGAATTCAGGAACTCCAAGAACACCTGGAGGCAGCTATATCCAAAATCGAGGACCTTGAAAACCATTTGAGGCATCTAAATTTCCACATCAGAGGTCTTCCAGAATCAATTAAAGACATTAGCTCTGCAGTAACAACCCTGATTAAAGACCTGATCCCTGATATACCAGCACACCGCCTAGAGATGGACAGAGCTCACAGAGCCCTACAACATCCTAGGAGTGATGGTCTCCCACGAGACATCATCATTAAGCCTCATTACTACTCAGTAAAAGAAGAGGCTATGAAAAAAGCCCATAATAAGGAAAACCTACAACTTCTGGGTCACAAAATCCAGCTGTTCTCAGACATTTCCCCCTATACAATTCAAAAAAGGAGGGCCCTGAAACCCCTTTCTCAAATCCTGGCTCAAAATGACATAATATACCGCTGGTCCTTCCCCCTCAGACTTAATTTCTCCTTCAAAAATAAAGCTTACAGATTTTCTACGATCCCAGAAGGCAAGAAGCTTTTACTTGCCTAGGATTGATCTCACAAGAACCCACTTCTGCATCTACTGGAAAAGGCCACTCTTCAACAAAAAGACCCTCACCTCAAAGTACACTCACATCGGCATGGCAGAAGCAACAATCGAAGAGATCCAAAGAAACCATACCCCCCTGAAACTCTCTCTTGATTTTTGATTGCTCCCCTTTCTCTCGGCAGGTGCCTTACTCCATTCCCAGAAATGGACGCTCCTAGAGGGACTGATACACCTCAAGTCTAAATTTAATTTTTTACTAAAAAAGGCTTGACCAGACCTTTCAAACAGATAATGTTCAAGAACAGTTTTTGTTTAGTTATCGTTCCTGTTTTCTTTTGCCCTCATCGGCATTAGGGTGCCAACTGTCCTGTTTGGACATGGGGGCACCTCGATGCTGCGGCTCTCAGCTCAGTCCTGACCATTACCCAGAAGGTTTCCGACAAATAGCAGAAGAACACTAAAGGGCTGTCTTTAGAACTTTTAGTCCTCAAAGGGCTGGGCGACGTCGGTGATGCCCATGTGCCTACTCATGCCTCTGAGGGTTACTTTTGTTTCCTCTCGGACACAGTTTTTCTTGAAAGCCGTAAGGCCATTACGGTTTATCGTACTCTTCCTGGAGGTAGGCCGGTCCTCCTCCAGAAAGGGTCGTAAATAGAGTTGAGCGAACCTCTGGAAGTTCGGGTTCTGCTGGTCCAGTCGAACTTCGGGACAAAGTCCGGGTCCGGACGGAACCCGAACGATCGCACGGAACCCCATTGAAATCAATGGGGACCGGAACTTTTAGGCACAAAAATGGCTGTAACAAAGTCCTGGAAAGCCCTAGAGGGCTGCAAAAGGAAGGAAATGGGGGTAAGGGTGGGACAAGTGACCTACAAAGAAATGGGGACAGGGAAATAACTTTAAATATTTAAAAAAAAAATAAAAACATAAAAAATGCAAAAATGGAGGTGAATGTGGGTCATCTTCAAACTGTGTCTGAAAAGTATTAATTAACGGTAGAAGCCATATAACTGTTCTAAAATCATCTTCAAACTAGGGCAAGTGCCCTACAAAAAAATGGGGATAGGGAAAATAAATTAAAATCAAATAAAAAAATGGGAAGGGGGGTGGATGTGGAGTAGGAGCCTAAAGGTTGACTAGGCCGTGGCCGTGGCAGTGTAGGTGGAAGTGGCGGTGGTAGAGGAGTAGGAGGAGGTAGCCAACATGGTTTTTTTTTTTGTATTGAGGCCTATTCAAAAAAGTGGAGGTAAGAATGGCTGTG
>BLSH010417371.1:150535-166750 GCA_018402905.1 Glandirana rugosa
GTGTCAGAACAGTGATATCATATCACTGATATGATATCACTGTTTTTAAAACATCTGGAAACTGTGTGTGAAGAGCGAAACCAGATGCATGCTCTTCTCTATGCTGTATTTTCAAACACACTATCCAGATGTTTCAAGTGCATGTATATGGTTTCTCCCCGGTTTTAGGTAAAGTGTTCTATTCTATTTCCAGATGTATGAAGAAAAGATTTAATGTGTGAAGAACATCTGTTATGGTGCAGAACACATGTGTGTGAATAGCAGATGTGCAATGACTGACGTTTTCATTTAAAGTGATACACACATTTTAAAAAGAAGTGTGAATAAAAGATGTGGAATGATTGACGGTTTGATTTAAAGTGACACACACACTTGAAATAATTGTGCAGAAGAGATGTGCAATGTTTGACAGTTTCATTTAAAGTGATACACACATTTTAAAAAGAAGTGTGAATAAAAGATTTGGGATGATTGACGGTTTGATTTAAAGTGACACACACACTTGAAATAATTGTGCAGAAGAGATGTGCAATGTTTGACGGTTTCAATTAAAGTGATACACACATTTTAAAAAGAAGTGTGAATAAAAGATGTGCAATGATTGACGGTTTGATTTAAAGTGACACACAGACTTGAAATACTTGTGCAGAAGAGATGTGCAATGATTTCTGGTTTGATTTAAAGTGATACACACATTTTGCAGAACAGTGATATGGGTACTCCCGGCTTATTTATACTTTTTGGACACAGTTTGAAGATGATTTTAGAACAGTTCTATGGCCTCTAATGTTAATTAATACTTTTCAGACCCATTTTGAAGATGATCTCCATTTTTGCATTTTTATGTTTTTATTTTTTAAAAAATATTTAAAGTTATTTCCCTGTCCCCATTTCTTTGTAGGTCACTTGTCCCACCCTTACCCACATTTCCTTCCTTTTGCAGACCTCTAGGACCTTCCAGGACTATTTTACAGCACTTTTTGTACCTAAAAGTCCGGGTCTCCATTGATTTCAATGGCTTTCGGGGTCCGGGACAAAGTTCGGGTTCTGTCCGGACTCGAACCCGGACTTTGTCCCGAAGTTCTGCCGAACCAGCAGAACCCGGACTTCTAGAAGTTCGCTCAACTCTAATTGTAATACTTTCATGCTCACTAAATAAAGATTGCTAAAAGTATTGTGGCAGCAGCTGTTGCAGAAATAGTTATCCTTACTATAATGTCAGAAATTAAAAAAGGGGGGGGGTTGAGATTAAAAACACTCACATTTGAAATTTTAAAAATTGCATATCTCCACGAGCTGCGAGCTTGTCCCTTTAAGGTGCATCAAATACCATTCACCTCTGCTCATGCCCTACGCGTTACGTCACGCCGCTCGTCGACATCCCCAAGTAGAAGTCACGAGCGGCGTGACGTAACACGCAGGAGATATGCAATTTTTAAAATTTCAAATGTGAGTGTTTTTAATCTTTATTTAAATAAATCACCATTTACTACTTTATTACACTATGGAGTCTGCTTAAAATCCTTTTTTCATATATGCTGAGAATGTAATTGAAGAGCGTTAACGTGGAGGAACTAAGCATATCATAGGAGAAAAGTGACCTTCGTTTTGAAAGCAGTGAGAGACCCCCGGTGGAGGAACATCGTTACTACATCTGCTAATCAAAGAAACCTTTACGTGCTATAGCCCTAGCACACTCAGGTGAGAGGCTAGAACATTTAAAGGAGCACAGAGTGGATTACAGTCACAAAAGCTTTTTGTTTCTCAAATCACCATTAATTATCACTGGTTATCGAAGGAAAAATACAAGAGTTAATGAAGATATCTATAATAATTTGAAGAAATTAAGATTGCACTACAGCACTTTAATGGACACACTGTTTATTATTATTTATATATATACGGATATACGTTTGTGATGTATCAGTGTCCAGCCTTGAGACACATATGCTACTTATTTATGTATTAGCACCAGCACAATATATATTTATTTATTGAATGGTGTCCAGCCTTGAGACACAATCTTATATTCACTTATACAAGAACATTATTGGTTTTTAGTGCACGGTTATTTCATTTATTATTAGCAGTCATTAGAATTGAAGATACTGCAGTCTACATGTGACAAGTGCTGAGCAACACCCCCCCCCCCCTTTTTAATATCCTCATTTTATATCTTGCTGTCAGTGAAATTTCCCCAATGGGATCACAGACAGCAAAAAAAAATAAAGTATTCAGTTTTTCCAAGTCTTTCAAAACCTTATTTTATCTGGGATTGGGTTTTAAAGAAGCCCTTTCTGTCGAGAAAATCCTTAAATTAAAGTCTGATTAAAGTTCTAGAACCAGAGATTGTATGCACACATCTCTTAATAATTGCACAAGCTCCCCAGGAAGAGATGTATGATAGGAAAATATCTAATTTCTATGGAAATATGCTGGCTTACCTTTCCAACCTTCTGCTATTAATCATTGGGCCATATGGCTGACCATTAAGGAATTGACAGGAATAGGTGGGAGGGTTTGGGTTAGTCACCTGATCGAGAAAGTTGAACCTTGCATATGTAGCACTTCCCCCACAGGGGTTGCAAATGATAGGGTTCCCCACTGATACACAGCCAGTCACTCAGCATTTTCCTTCTTTCATCCAGACAGAGAAATCGGCCTTTGGCTTGTTGTTTTTGTTGTTTTATTAGGGAATGATAACTTGGATGGGGTAAGGGATTATGGGATGCCCAGTGTGACAACAAAGTAACTTCAGGGACACTTCCTTCCTATTTACAAACTTCCTCTTCAGCCCTTCACCTACACAAACTTTGTTTCTCTTTTGCACAGCTTCTGCTGGTTCACTCCTGAGGAAATTGACAGGACTCTTGTCAGTTCAACAATAGCCTATTACAGGCAGGAACTCTCAGCCCTTGAGAAAAAGCACATGTGGATTGAAACAGCCTGTAACCTCTCCTTCTGCTTCCTTGTGGCTACTGATCCCAATTCCACTGGTTGCAGAAAACGCTAGCCCATCTGGCTGCTACCAGCTGTACCTGATTGTCTTCCTGTTCCCAGTCTTCCTGATTGACATGCACATGAGGATTCCCCAGGGCAAGATTGATGAAGACTTGGCACACCACTGTCTTCAAGAGAGCACTGCTACAGCTGGCAATCTCTCCTCTTGTCTGTCCCTGCACCATGCTGATCATTTCTCTTTGTTCTCTCTGCTGCCTCTCCAGCTCGAATCCCTCCATCCCTCAAGGGCCACTGACAGCCTCCCTCAGCACTGCTTCTCCATCTTCCACCCAACTTCCCTTGCTGGTATGGCCCATGTCTATTTGTGGGTTTTCAGCCCCCTGCCAGGCCCACTCCTGGGGATTGGCTGAGGACCCATAAATATTCAAGGTAGCCCCTCCTCACCTCTGCCCACTATTTTCTAGAACATTCTCCAACTTTCTAGAAACAAGGGGGGGCACTCAAGAGCTGCCACCTAGCCCTGAATGCTAATAACCCTGACCCATATTCAGTGACTTAGGTTAATCCCAGAGTGAGACACATGCTTTTGCCTACACTCACTTCCAGTAGCATACACTAGAGGGTGCTACGCCTACTTTGTTTAGTAGATCACCACAGGCTTTAGAGTCCTAGTTAAATAAATGGGAGGTATGTGTAAGCCTCTGTGAGTGCTTGTACCTCATTTAGACCATCATTTAAAATGTTTGCAAAACCCAATGATTTTTGTTTGAGTTTTTGGATACAGCAGGATTTTTTATTTTATGCTTTATATTCTATCTGGATACATTTCTATCTGGATAATTTTCTTTCACATCCTGTATTGAAAACTCTCCATAGGAAGGTGAATATCCATCTTGTACAGCTGTCCCTGAAACAGATGTTCACACTGAAAAAATAAATATATTTCTTTCTGTGTCACTGTTGAAGATTTTACCCCCACCTTCAATTTAGTGCAATCATTGCTCCCCATGAAGTGCGTTTTTCATAAATCGAGTAAGCATTGCAGTTTTGTGTAACTAAGGAGTGTGGCACTCTTTGGTATTATATATATATATAGTATCTCACAAAAGTGAGTACACCCCTTACATTTTTGTAAATATTTTATTATATCTTTTCATGAGACAACACTGAAGAAATGACACTTTGCTACAATGTAAAGTAGTTAGTGTACAGCTTGTATAACAGTGCACATTTGCTGTCCCCTCAAAATAACTCAACACAGCCATTAATGTCTAAACCGCTGGCAACAAAAGTGAGTACACCCCTAATTGAAAATGTCCAAATTGGGCCAAATAGCAATTTTCCCTCCCCGGTGTTATACCACTTGTTAGTGTTACAACTAGCAGGTGTGTTAAATTTGGTGTTATTCGCTCTCACTCTCTCATACTGGTCACTGGAGGTTCAACATAAAACCTCATGGCAAAGAACTCTCTGAGGATCTGAAAAAAAGAATTGTTGCTCAACATAAATTTGGCCTAGGTTCCCCTCAGAACAGACCTCACCATGGTCACCAAAGAGGTTGAGTGCACATGCTCAGCATCATATACAGAGGTTGTCTTTGGGAAATAGACATATAAGTGCTGCCAGCATTGCTGCAGAGGTTAAAGGGGTGGGGGGGGGTCAGCCTGTTAGTGCTCAAACCATACACCGCACACTACATTAAATTGGTTTGCATGGCTGTCATCAGAGAAGGAAGCATTTTCTAAAGAGGATGCACAAAAAAGCCCACAAACAGTTTGCTGAAGACAAGCAGACTAAGGGCATGGATTATTGGATCCATGTCCTGTGGTCTGATGAGACCAAGTTAAACTTATTCGGTTCAGATGGTGTCAAGTGTGTGTGGCGGCAATCAGGTGAGGAGTACAGAGACAAGTGTGTCATGACTACAGTCAAGCATGGTGGTGGGAGTGTTATGGTCCGGGGCTGTATGAGTGCTGCTGGCACTGGGGAGCTACAGTTGAGGGAACCATGAATGCCAACATATACTATGACATACTGAAGCAGAGTATTATCCCCTCCCTTTGGAGACTGGGCCGCAGGGCAATATTCCAACATGATAACGACCCCACACATGCCTCCAAGATGACCGCTTCCTTGGTAAAGAAGCTGAGGGTAAAGGTGATGGAATGGCCAAGCATATCTCCAGACCTAAGCCCTATTGAGCATCTGTGGGGCATTCTCAAATAGAAGGTGGAGGAGTGCAAGGTCTCTAGAATCCACCAGCTCCATGATGTCGTTATGGAGGAGTGGAAGAGGACTCCAGTGGCAACCTGTGAAGCTCTGGTGAACTCCATATTCAAGAGGGTTAAGGCAGTCCTGGAAAATAATGATGGCCACACAAAATATTGACACTTTGGGCCCAATTTGGCCATTTTCACATAGGCGTGTACTCACTTTTGTTGCCAGTGGTTTAGATATTAATGGCTGTGTGTTGATTTATTGGGAGGGGACAGCAAATGTACACTGTTATACAAGCTGCACACTTACTACTTTACATTGTAGCAAAGTGTTATTTCTTCAGTGTTGTCACATGAAAAGATATTATAAAATATTTACAAAAATGTGAGGGGTGTACTCACCTTTGTGAGATACTGTATATATATATATATATATATATATATATACAGTATATATGCAAAGCTGTTCAAGAAATAAGCCTGAAAGTGTTTGAGCTGGGTATTTATCTCATTCTGCATGTCACAAACAGGGTTTCTGTCCAGTTTTGATTGAACGGCCTTCTCTATTATTAATGAAAGTCAGGTGAAAATGTGGTAGTTTCCTGGTTTGGCTTCTTAATAATGAATAAACTTAATTCATTGCATGAAACTGTTTTAATAATTGACAACATAATATCAAAAAAAGACCAACTGAAGTGGTCTACGGAAAATGTATTGCTCCGAAAGTTGATTTACAGGTCTCACTAAGCAGGGAAGTTGAATAGAGAAACAAACCCAACATATATACATTTTCTTAATTTTTCTTGATTGCAAAACAATTGTAAAATCTGATATCAACCTTTCAAAGAAGCATTAAATGCAATTGCATGCACTGCAAAATAATGAATGTTCTATGGTCTGACCTTCAGTGCACCATGGCATGTCTATTGACACTTCATAGTGTTGCATAAAGTATTTTAAAAGATTTGGCACTTGAAAAGTAAATTTTAATTTGTCATATTCATTTATAGTACTAATCCATTCTTCTGCAGTAAGCAGGCTTTAATGAAGAATTATATTAGAAAAGAAGACTAAAACTAATTACAGCTCCCATATCAGAAGCTATATTTTAAAATAACTTAAAAATACCATTAGTAAGCACAGTGTAATTTGTATTAGCAGCTCATTTCTAATTCACATTAATATACATCTGTTCCCTATAAATTATTTTTAAATACATAGTTTAATACTTGCCAAAGTAATTTAATATTTTTCACAAGCATTTAATAGCAATAAAATAAATTCAATAGATACCATACCCTGATTTAGATATTTTAAATGCAAAACCACTAATATAGATATTGTAGTAGCACAAGCATTTTTAAAAAAATATCTCTCTTATGTAAAACAAGCAGAAACATATGCCTTTCATATTAAAAATCCATGAAACTTAAACACCTTAAAGCGGAGTTCTATCCAAAAGAGGAAGCTCTGCTTATCTGCTCCTCCTCCCCCCCCCCCTCCGGTGCCACATTTGGCACCTTTCAGGGGCTGGGGGGAGCAGATACGTGTCAAAAACAGGTACCCACTTCCATGTAGGGGGTGCCGTAACCTACGTCATTGGCGGCCCCTCTTCCTTCCCCTCCCTGCCTTCTGGGAGACACATAAATGTCCCACAACATAGCGGGACCATTCAGAAAGTGCAGCACGACTTGCGCATGTGCAGTAGGAAACAGGCGGTGAAGCCGCAAGGCTTCACTTCCTGTTTCTCTTAGTAAGGATACCGGAGCCTAAACCCAGAGCTGGAGGACAGGTCAGCTTTCGGTGCCGACATTGTGGGTTCCCTGGACAGGTAAGTGCCAGTATTTGTAGATGCTGAATTTTAATTTTTTAATGCAGGCTGGAACTTTAAAGTGTACCTCATCTAACCTGAGAAGTTTCACATACCTCTACAATCCCAAACTAAGGAAAAAAGAAAAAGTAGAACCATTCACATGCAGCATTTGGCTGGCTCTGCTTTAATATCAAGCTTGCAAGGTCTTCAAGAAACACTACATGCTTTAGAATTTGTTTGTTTGGCTTACCACAGAAAGGGGATTTGCAACAAAGTTGGGAAAAGTTCCTATAAAGTTGGTATTAAGTGACCCCAGGCAGTATGCTATCAAAAAATGTTAAGTTTATTGGACTCAAAATTTAGCTACAAAAGCAAAAAAAACCTATTAAAACCACCACCTGACACCGCAATAACAATGTTGTTATTAAAGCGGAGTTCCACCCAAAAGTGGAACTTCCGCTGATCAGATTCATCCCCCCTCATGTGTCACATTTGGCACCTTTCGGTGGGGGGAGGGGGAAGAGGACACCTGTCTTTAGAGAGGTGTCATTTTCCCCACATCCGGGAGCTCGGGACAGCCTCGTGCGTGCGTTGTAGGGCGCCCGGCATGAAGCTGTAATGCTACACTGCCGAGTTCCCTTACCTGCAATGGACACGGCTGCACCCGACCCCCGATCCAAAGATGGGCAGCGGGTGCTCACATCGCTGGACTCCAGGACAAGTAAGTGTCCTATTATTAAAAGACAGCAGCTACAGTATGTGTAGCTGCTGAATTTTATTTTTTCTAGTTTTAGATGAACCTGGTGGACCTCCACTTTAAATCATTAAAATGTAGCACATTCATAGCCCATGAACACAAACTCAGAGGAGTGGGTGAACATGTCCTCTGTCTATAGTGTGTGTGTAAGATCACTAAGGTTTTTTTGATAGCATACTGCCTGGGGTCACTTAATACCGACTTTCTGGGAACTTTTCCCAACGTTGTTGCAAATCTTGTTTCCTTTTTGGTATGTTGATCCACACACACCTCGTGGAATGACAGATGCTATATAAGTCTTCTGAGAATTCCCCTACACCAGGATGAGTCACCTAATCCTTTTTGCCACCACAGAAAGTGACCTACATCACATATAAGTATTTAACCTCCTGCTTTACTTTTTTATTTTAACAGAGTATGCATGTAGGTTTTAGAATAGACTAGTTTGATATGTAGAAGTTCTAAACTAAAACATATAAAAAAATATAAAAAAGAAGGGTGGGCGCACCGATTTTGTGCATTACCAAAAATAAATGATATCAAAAACTGCAGCGCAAAGTCCAAACAAAATTCATTGAAGATGATCCTATGGATTCAATAAATGTGTACGCCCAATGTCACCGCCACACACAGCTTCTTACCAGATTCCAATGACCCTCTATTACGGAGGGTCAGAGTGTGCTTTGGTAGAGATGTAAAACACCAAGGAAATTGCAGATTGTGCAGACAACGTGATAGGGCAAATTTCATCAATAGGTCTCCAACGGCGATGAATGATTCATGTAATAGATATAAAGATCCAAATAGTGCAGATGGTACTGATAAAAATGTATTTGTATAAAACATACAGGAGATTACTCACATTTTGGAGTTTTAAAATCAGCATTATTCAGCGTCTAAGCACACAGAGTGTCCGGCGTCCAGAATCCAAGATGGCGCCCGCAACTCAACTTCCCGGTCACGTGTGAAACAAGCGTCGCCTGGTGTCTAAATCTTGGCTATAGACCACTATGTACCTACATGGAGAGGTACTAATGTCAGAAGAGAAATTTCTAGGATGGAGACCTTTTGGATTTATTCTTTGTGCTCTTATGACCCTCATGGTTTAAACATTGAGTGGGATGTCAATGCTTTTATAAATAATGCTTAGTCTGTTGAAATGTTGTTTTTACAATTTTTTTATTTTTTATTTTTTGCTGTTTAACACTTACGAAAAGGAAATGATTTCTTTATTAAAAAAAGTTGTGCTGGTTTTTGGTCACTAGATGGCGTGTGCACTCAGCTTCCCGGCCTAAGCGAAATAGATTTATTCTCTTTTTTTGTTTAGGCTTGGTTGCCAGCAATAATCTCATAGGGAATGTATTTATACATCTCGTGTTTTTGTTATAATGAGCCGTGTTCATTAAATTTTTTTCTTGAGGGGAAGTTCCCGTGGAGCCGGTTGGTGGATTGGCATTTTCTGGAACTCTTCTAGTGTATTCAAATGAGTATTTCCGGAGGCGCTGGTTTTGTTACTAGCGTCAATGGAACGCACTCAATTTCCGCCCATTCCCGGTCATAAAGCAGTGACGTCGCCTTGTGGCCACACCCCTGACGACGTCATTGATGACGAAACGCGTTGGGTAGACGCCAGGCGATGCTTGTTTCACACGTGACCGGGAAGTTGAGTTGCGGGCGCCATCTTGGATTCTGGACGCCGGACACTCTGTGTGCTTAGACGCTGAATAATGCTGATTTTAAAATTCCAAAATGTGAGTAATCTCCTGTATGTTTTATACAAATAAATTTTTATCAACACCATCTGCACTATTTGGATCTTTATATCTATTACATGAATCATTCATCGCTGTTGGAGACCTATTGATGAAATTTGCCCTATCACGTTGTCTGCACAATCTGCAATTTCCTTGGTGTTTTACATCTCTACCAAAGCGCACTCTGACCCTCCGTAATAGAGGGTCATTGGAATCTGGTAAGAAGCTGTGTGTGGCGGTGACATTGGTGACGGGCGTACACATTTATTGAATCCATAGGATCATCTTCAATGAATTTTGTTTGGACTTTGCGCTGCAGTTTTTGATATCACTGGCTTTTATGGTTACACCAGGACCTGTCTGCATAGCTGCACATATCATAGACTATAAGCACTTGCTCTAGCGCAGGATTTTTCTATATACATATTACCAAAAATAACTTTAATAAGTTAAAATACAGCAATAGTTATACTCACATACAACCTTGGTATACAAGCATATCAATGCAACAGCAACACCAGACACTTTCTTCCTCCCAAAACTGCCGCACCGGTAGTGATGCGTGGACAGATGGTGACCGGAAGTGACACGGTGACCGGAGATGACATGGAAAGGACCAGAAGTGACGGTTGGAATGCAAATCCACCCTACTTGCGGACTACAATTATGTGGTGTGCATGCGACACAGGCTGGCATGCTGGGAACAATACTGTGCCCTTCTCAGCTGAAGTTTTGGGGGGCACAGAGCACGCCGCACGAGAGCCTGTGAGGCACAGGGTATGCACCCATCATGGAGTGATATTGGATGGGTGCATTAGAGAATATTTACATCCCCACAGCAACAGATCAGATTCATCTATTACATCATATCACATTATAATATTATTAAGTTCTATAACGGTTTATGATCTGGCCATTGTTTGTTTGTATGTATGTATTGTATGTGAGGCTCTGATGAAATGTCATGGAATGTCAATATGGGAGGGGTGGTGTAAGATGTCCGCCAAAAGGGCCATACTCCCCCTCTCCCCGTTACAGGGCCACCATGTGGGAATTTACTTAGGTGTATATATATATATATATATATATATATATATATTTATATTTAGAAGAGGCTGGCCATTCATCGCTTTGGCTCTGAGGAAAAGGGTCCTCCCTCAAAATGCATTAGCCACCCTGCAATGCCGTCTGGTCCTCTGATATCTTTGGTCCCTACCTTAGACCTAAAAGGAACCCTCTGGTGTTGCTGTTCTGCTTGAATACCACAGTTGAATGTGAGTATAACCATTGCTATATTTTACCTTATTACAGTTATTTTCCGTAATGCACAAGGTCGGTGTGCCCTCCCTTCTTTTTTATATCTTTCTGTCCCAAGGACACCCATTGTTCTGAGGAGGGCAGCAAGGCCATTGACATTTTATACAAAGGGGTTGACTGCACCACATTTTCCTAGACTCAGCACCCAAGCGCAGGAGAATTGTGAAGTTCTAAACTAAATCTGTTCCTGTGTTGCTATGGCTATTTTGTGATTTTTATAGCATATATATGGGAATTGTTACATTTTAGACAATATATTGTTTAGAAGCTAAGATTCCCCCTTTTATAAGCTAACAAAACTGTTGGACTGGTTTGTGAACCTCAGGACAGGAAATGATGCTACAAGAAATTATGCTACAGGTAGTAGTCGGAGGAGAAAAGAACTTGAACAAGCCATGTGTTGCAAGAGAAAGAAATAATTGTTTGCAGATAAGACAAATCCATCAAAGAAGGCCCACGTTAAGAAGAGGTTTAGTACACGTATTGCATATGTGACAGACCCAACCAGGACAGGGGCTTTTGGAGAGGACTAGGGGTAAACCTCCTAACCATTGATTATGGCCCATGGAGAGAGAAGATCATTCTCTAATGATGGACAGCCACTTAATGGATGCTGACAGCGAGGCTTGGATTAATTCTCTGAAAAAGGACATTATTACATTTAACAGTCAAGGAAGCCATGATGGTCTCTGCCAACTGGAAACACAATGAGCAGATATATGTGAAAAGAAGGCTGGTTAATGAGATTTGGACAGCCCTGTGTCTTCTTATACTGGTGCCAGAAAGTCTGGGATCCCTGAATAATCAAAGCATTGCTTAGGTGTGCATTCCCATCATGAATCGAGACACCTATTGTTTCTGTCTGTCTGCTAGTATTGTGTCCACTTCACCTTGTTAGTAAATTATTGTGGGATGTTATATGTTTGTTGAATAACTTACTGTTTAATTAGATTATTGTTTAATTAATATCACTGTTTGTTGTTAGCTGTTAATTGGATTGGTGTTTGAAGCTTGCATTGTCATGCTAATATCCTTAAGAGGGGAATGTCCTCCTGTGGGGTATGAAGCATGTGTCTGAGTATCATTAACCAGTCATTCCTTTGCTTCTTATCGCAACATCTCATCTGTGTATGATGCTTGGGGTAAAATGGACTGGTGTTAGTTCTCGGTCTGCTCGGAATGGTTTGGAGGGCAGGAGGCACTGTTTCGCTGAAGGAAGCACCCAATCAGGGTGGCAAACGGTCCTGATACATTTGATGGCAAACAGTGGGATGCTTCCTGCAGTCTGGGAAATCAAAACCACTACCGGGATCTGAAGTCCAGATAGCAGAAGAGGAGAGGTACAGATATGAGCCCCCATTGAAGAGCAATTCAGAAGGAGGCTGCGAGAGATGTGGATACAGCACAGGGGACCAGTGTCAGTGCAGGTCCTGCTGGGATGGTATGATTCTGTCTGCCGGCAACTCTGGAAGGAAGCGCTAGCCCGTGAGCAGTGCCATCAGGAAAAAATTCTCCCTTCCATCTAGGAAAGATACTGGTCACACTACGAAGTGTGAATGCTGTTATTGGCTGAACAACCACACAAGTAGTGGACAGCTGAAATAAGCAGGCTGGTCCAGGCAGAGATGCAGCTGGACAAGAGCTGCAGAGCCCTCATATGTAGCTCAAGTGTGCCTGCAAACAGTGAACGGCTGCACTATGGAAGGCTTTGGCAATGTCAGCCTGGTTCTGTTGTACTGGATGCTGTCCAAGGACTCTGACTTTGGGAGTGATCTGGAGTGGCATTTGGAGGAAATCATAAGTACAGAGCATGGATGCTGAAGGTCTCAGAAGTGCTGTGGACACAGGAAGATTTGGAGCTTCTAGCTGTTCAAGAATGGGAGCTGGAGATCACCTACAGATGGCTGCTAAACTCTGCTCAGCAGCAGGGCAAACTTCCCTTTGCCTGGGACTATTAGGAAGTACCAGACAACAGCTCTGAAATCCTGGCTGAAGTGTTGGCAATGGGGCAGAGTAACAGTGTGCTTTACCTACTTCCAGCTGTGGAAGCGGAGCTCTTAAGGCAGATGGAGCAAGTGCTGATTCACCTTGACGGACCTGTTTCTGCACAGGACAAGCTGAGATTGTAGGAATACATCTGTACAGCAGTCAGATAAGGGTACTGGAAATGGAGCAGCCAGCTCATCTGCCTAGTTGCAGTTCAAGAACTTGGGAGAAGAGGAAGCTGTCCTCAGTACCAGCCACGGATGCCAGAAAGCATGGATTTGATTGACGTTTCATCTGAGGATGTAATTTTTACTGAGATGTCAACAAAAGTACTGAAAACAGGGTAGAGCTCTGCTAGCCTCTGCTTAGCACTGGTAATATTGTCTGGGTTCCGGAGACAGGTGATAGTGAGACTATCTTCAGCCACCAGCTACAGAGACTGGGGATTTAATAGACTTTTCTCCTGAGAAGAGACAACCCAGTGAGCATCCAGTAGAGGAGCTGGCATCATGGCAGAACATTATAGAGCTCTGCCCAGCACCAACAGCAGCTTCAACCTTCCTGAGAGAAGGTGGTGCTTTTTCTTCCCTAGCGGAAGTCAGATGAAGGTAGGGGAGGAAGCTATCCTCCCTCCCCATCAGTCAATCAGAGCAGAGGAAACTGTCTTCCCTCCCCAGCAAAGACCAAGATCTACATTGTATGATGATCCAGTCATCATTTCATACAATGTAGATCCTCCATGCTTGGAGAATACTATGTTAAAATATCTAGATCCTGAAGGCTATATTACATTTTTGGTGTTTTAACATTTTTGCACACTGTCTACTAGGGATGGGCCGAACTGACCCCTGTTTGGCTCGCACCAGAACTTTTGAACATCCCGAAAGTTCGGACCCGAACAACGAACCCCATTGAAATTAATGGGACCCAAACGTCAAAAATCAAAAGTGGCCATTTTGAAGGCTTATATGCAAGTAATTGAGAATACAATTGTTATAGGGGTCTGGGTCCTGCCCTAGGGAACATGTATCAATGAATAAAAAGTTTGTAAAAAAAATGTCATTTTTAAATGAGCAGTAATTTTAATGATGCTTAAAGTGAAAAAAAAAAAGAAAAAATCCTTTAAATAATGTGCCTGGCGGGTCTCCTTAGTCTACCTGTAAAAGAGCACATCTCTGTGATGTGTAGAACATAGCCAGAGCAAAATGACATTTCCAAAGGAAAAATTGTCATTTATTACTGTATTGCCGACTCCCAGCAATATACAAAAAAAATCATAGAAAAAATTTGCGTAGGGTCCCCACCGAGTCCATACCAGGCCCTTCGGGTTTGGATTTTAAGGGGAACCCCACGCCAAAATTTAAAAAAAAATTGACATGGGGTTCCCCCTAAAATCCAAACCAGACCCTTATCCGAGCATACAACCTGGCCAGCTAGGATAGAGGGGGCGGGTGAGTGCCCACCTCCCTGAACCGTACCAGGCTACATGCCCTCAACATGGGGAGTATGGGTGCGTTGGGATGGGGGGCTCTGTGCCACCCACCGCAAAGCACCTTCTCCCCATGTTGATGGGGACAAGAGCCTTTTCCCCACAACACTGGTTGGGGGGGGTCTGCAGGCAGGGGGCTTATCGGAATCTGGAAGTCCCCTTTAACAAGGGGTCCCCAGATCCCGCATCCCCTATGTGAATTATAATCGGGCACATCGTACCTCTACTATTTGACCAAAAAGTGTAAAAAAAGAAAAGAACACAGGAGACAATTAGGGACAATTCCTTTATTAAAAAAAAGTGTCCCCCATTGTAATCCCTTGTCAATCACAGAGCGCGATGGACCCAAAAAAAAAACAGAAACAAAGCCGCAACAGCTCCTCCTCCATGGGAGGGCTCCCTCCATCTGCACGCTCTTTGCTTTGACAGTATATTTATATGGCAGGGCGGGGCCACCTAGTGATGTAAGCACATGACTTGCCCCCTCTGATGTCACATGTTGTCAGAAGGGGCGGGGTCGCTTGCTTACGTTGCCGGGTTGCCACGCCCTGCCATATAAAAAACTGTCGAAGCAAAAAGCATGGAGATGGATGGAGCCCTCCCAACGGGGAGGAGCTGTGCGTGTGTCTGCGTGCAATGCATTATGAGGCACTCCGCAGCAGTAAAGATGCCGTGGACTCCCCATAATGTTCCAAACTTGGCAAACGGGCGAATGCCCGATGTTTGACTAGAACTTAGGTTCGACTCGAACCGCAAGCCCATCCCTAGTGCCAAGGGAACGTCTGCCTCTCCTTGTTGTCCTCCCAGACATTATTGGGAGGGAGGGGGTGGTGCTTATCAACAAATGTAAAGAAGAAGTGGAAATCTACAGAATACATAGATGCACTTTAATTAATGTAAAGTGTAAAATGGTGTTTGGTGCACTTTAATTTGAGTACTCACACTACACAGACACACTCCAAGGATACACTATAATATAATGCAATATAATGCATCAAACATACAGTGACACACAGAACTATATGGCATAAAACCTGCAGTAATGCACAAAACTATATGCGTTAAACTTGTAGTAACGCACAGAACTATATGGCATTAAACTTGCTGTAACGCACACACAAGTAAATGGCGTTAAACTTGCAGTAACGCACACACAAGTAAATGGTGCTAGCTTACAGTAACGCACACACAAGTAAATGGTGTTAAATTTGCAGTAATGCACATAACTATATGGCATTAAACTTGCAGTAACACACACACAAGTAAATGCCGTTAAACTTGCTGTAACACACACACAAGTAAATGGTGTTAAACTTGCAGTAACGCACACAGAAGTAAATGGCGTTAAACTTGCAGTACCACACAGAGAACTATATAGCGTTAACCTCTTAACAACCGCCCCCAAAAGACATCTGCAGGGCGGTTGCTTAACTCAGGGAGGACGTCTATTGACGTCCTCCCAGAATTGCGCTTCCTGCGTGCCCCCTGGGGCGCGCACATGGGAACATCCGTGACCGTCGGGTCCTGGGGACCTGACCGATCACGGATCGCGGTGAATGGCCACTGTGAGTGGCCTTTTACCACATGATTGCGCTGTCAAATGATGGCGCAATCACATGTAAACAAGCCGGCGCTTGCACCAGCTTTTCTCTCTCCTCTCCGCACCGATCGGTGCATTGCGAGCGGAGAGGGGTGGGAGGAAACACGTGCTGCAGTGCTGTGGGCTATGGGTAATGCCTATAGCACTGCTAAGTGACAATCTGCACCCCCACCATCCATCAATCATGCACCCATCCACCACCCACCCATCCACCACCCACCCATCCACCACCCACCCATCCTCACCCATCCATCCCCCCCACCCATCCTCACCCAATCCATACTCACCCACCCATCCTCACCCAATCCATGCTCACCCATCC
>BLSH010417371.1:167208-178379 GCA_018402905.1 Glandirana rugosa
CGTGACATCACCGTGTCTACCCGTGACATCACCGTACCTACACAGTACTCACCCAGCCATCCATCCATGCTCACCCACCCATCCGTGCTCACCCACCCATCCGTGGCTCATCCATCCCCATCCATGGCTCATTTGTGCCTCATTCATGCTCATCCATACCACATCCGTTCTCATCCATGACACATCCATGCCACTACAGTGCCCATCTGTGCCACTACAGTGCCCATCCATGCCACTACAGTGCCCATCTATGCCACTACACTGCCCACCCGTGCCACTACACTGCCCATCCTTGCCACTACAGTGCCCATACATGCCACTACAGTGCCCACCCGTGCCACCACAGTGCAACTTTACTGCTCATCTGTGCCACTACCCTGCCCATCTGTACCACTACAGTGCCTATCCATGCCACCACAGTGCCTCACACTAGTGTAAAAGATGGTCAAATTAGATTCTAAATGTATGCCCCTAGAACACCTGACGGTGCTCCCTGCATGTTGGGCCTCTGTATGTGGTCAGGCTGTGTAAAAGTGTCACACATGTGGTATCGCCATACTCGGGAGGAGTAGCAGAATATATTTTGGGGTGTCATTTTTGTTATGTACATGCTGTGTGTTAGAAATATTGTATAAATGGACAATTTTGTGTAAAAAAAAATGTGTTTTCATTTTCTTTCCACATTTTCCAAAAACTTGCGGAAAAAATGACATGTTCAAAAGACTCACTATGCCTCCTAGAATATACGTTGGGGTGTTTGCTTTCCAAAATGGGGTAATGTTTTGGGTGTTTCCATTGTCCTGGTGCTCCAGGACCTTCAAAAGTGCAAGAGGTAGTCAAGGAATCATGTGTGTAATATATTCTCCTAGAACGCCTGATGGCGCTCCCTACATGTTGGGCCTCTGTATGTGGCCAGGCTGTGTAAAAGACTCACACATGTGGTATTGCCATACTCAGGAGGAGTAGTAGAATGTATTTTGGGGTGTAATTTGTGGTATGCATATGCTGGGTGTGACAAATAACCCGTTAACATATGACAATTTTGGAAAAAAAAATCATTTTGCAAAGAATTGTGGGAAAAATGTACAACTTCAAAAAATTCACCATAACCCTTACTAAATGCCTTGGAATGTCTACGTTCCAAATAGGGGTAATATGGGGGGTATTTGTGCTTTCCTGGCTTGTTAGGGTCTCAGGAAATGAGATAGGCCATCAGTACATCAGGTGTGATCAATATTCAGTGATTGGCACCATAGCTTGTAGATTCTATAACTTTCACAGAGACCAAAAAATTTACACTAATTTGTTTTTTTTTTTACCAAAGATAGTTAGCAGTATAAATTTTGGCCAAAATTTATGAAGAAAAATTACTAATTTGCAAAATTTTATAACAGAAACGAAGAAAAATTCATTTTTTTACAAAATTTTCGGTCTTTTTTTAATTATAGAGAAAAAAATTAAAACCCAGCGATGATTAAATACCACCAAAAGAAAGCTCTATTTGTGTGAAAGGACGCAAACTTCATATGGGTACAGTGTTGCATGACTGAGTAATTGTCATTCAAAGTGTGAGAGTGCTGAAAGCTGAAAATTGGTCTGGTTGTTAAGGGGGTTTAAGTGCCCAGTGGTCAAGTGGTTAAACTGGCAGTAATGCACACAGAACTATATGGCCTTAAACTGGCAGTAACACACACTGAAGTAAATGGCATAAAACTTGCAGTAACGCAAACAGAAATATATGGTGTTAAACTTGCAGTAACACAATCAAATATACGGTGTTCAACCGTCACTACATTGGCGCTACCTGAACTGTCCCTACTCTAACTATACATTAATGTAAAGATTAGTGACACGGTCTCACTACACTACACTGCAACTATCTGAGCTGTCCCTACGCTAGCTGCACATTATACAAAGCTGAATGATTGTCCCCCTCACTACACTCGCACTATCCCTAAACTGACACTAAACTAATATTCTACACTGACAATTGAAGCACAATAGCACAGTATAGCAAACTAACTAACTAATAGCACTGAACAGAGCCCTGTTCCATCTCTCTCCAGGCGAAATCACACTGAAAATGGCTGCCAGTGAAAGAATACTTTTATACTGTGGGGCGGGAATAAGCCATTATTGGATAAAGTCATGATAACAGTGTCCAATCATGACTCTGACAGTGCTCTGTGTCCTGATTGGCTGAAGCTTTCACTGCTTCAGCCAATCAGGGCTTGCAATGCACTGTTCAGTGCCGCAATGCATTGTGGTCGGCTCGGGGAGGCGAACAAATGGTCGAAGGACCCGTTTGTTCAGATGTTCGCCGAACGTCCAAACAATGAAAGTTCAGCCCAAACTTATGCTCAGGCCAAACTGTTCACCCATTCCTACATATAAGCCTTCAAAATAGGCACTTTTGATTTTTTTCCCTCCTCTGCTCCCATAGACTTCAATGAGATTCGCCGTTCGGGTTAGAACTTTCCCCCTGTTTGGGAGTTCTGCTGCGGGGGATGTTCAGTCCATGTCTACTTGTCTATTTGTAAGATGCTTGGGGTAAAAAGGGCTGGTATTAGCTCTCGGTCTGCTCAGAACAGTTTGGAGGGCAGGAGGCACTGTTTGGCGTAAGGAAGCAACCAAGGGGGGTGCCAAGCCAATTTATCTCAGCATACATTGTACATGCATATTTGTTAGGGAGGGGGGATAGCTTGTGCATGTTGTAAACATATTTTGTAATCTGTCAGTCTTGTACTGTATTCCTATAATTGTAATAGTCTGTATGTACAGCATTTGTTTAGTAAAAGCACATGAATACACTACAGAGATTTATATGCTTTCTTGCTTTACTGCAAAGTGACCTTAACAGATGCAAAGAAGAACAGTTCCTTGTCCATTTTGCTTTCTCTCCAACACTACTCTTTTTAGCAAGGAAAGGAAACCCTGTATAATCTCCAAGATCCTTACACAGGACTAAGAACACTCTCTCTGTCCCTATGTGGCAGCACTGGGGAGTCAGTGTTGACAACCTTCAGTATTTTTACTGGCAGCCAGTAAAAAACAGGCACTTTTCTCCTGCCAGTAAATACCAGTGACAGGAAAAGGTTGACAGTAAAAAATATGGCTGTGACTTTCACCGCCCGGAGTATAATGGGGCGGTGACATCCCAAGGGAGCAGGGCCTTCATGGCTATATAAGTTATGGCACACGGCGGACCTAGCCTTACAGTGGGAGAGAGCATTGAGACAACATTGGAGGAAGAACAGAGGGACAAGACAGCGGAGAGAAGAGAAGAGCCAGATAGGGGAGAAGATATCAGCGGAGGAGGGAGAAGAGCCAGAGAGGGGAGAAGACAGCAGAGAGGGAAGAAGATATCAGCAGAGTAGAGAGAAGAGCCTGTGAGAGGAGAAGACAGGGGAGAGAGAAGAAATCAGAAAAGACACTGGAGTTGCTTTAATAAATTATTTTGTCAAAAACCTGTGTACTGTTTTTATTTTTGACACTTTTTTTAGGTAAATGGGTAGGGGTACGATGTACCCGATACTCATTCACATGGGGGCCGGGTTCTGGGGGTCCCTTGTTAAAGGGGACTTCCAGATTCTGATAAACCCCCCATCCACTGACCCTGACAACCACTGGCCAAGGTTGTCAGGAAGAGGCCTTTGTCCTCATCAACATGAAGACAAGGTGCTTTGGGGTGGGGGGGAGCAGAGCCCCCTTTCCCCAAATCACCCACCCCCCATGTTGAGGGCATCTGGCCTTGTATGGAACAGGAGAGGGCCTTGCTCATCCCCACCCCCTTTCCTGACCTGCCGGGCTGCTTGCTCAGATAAGGGTCTGGTATGAATCTTGGGGGGACCCCACGCTATTTTTTTAAAAAATTTAGCGTGGGGTTCCCCTTCAAGATCCTGAGAGCATGCCAAAGTCGGGTCAGTTAAGATGATGATCAGATTTTGATCCGACTTCAATTATATTCAATGAGCTGAAGTAGGATCAAAGTCTGACTAAAGTAGTGCAGGAACCTTTTTCAAAGTCAGACCGACTTGTGTCAGACCAGTTAAGATGGCTCTCATAGGGAACAATTGATTTATACACATCATGTGACATGTGTTCCCAATGTGCGTTTGTCGTACCAATGTGAACCCAGCCTTATCCTTTAATGTAAGAATGCATTAAGGTAAGATATGTTAAGGCTTTAGAATCACTTTAACTACTTGGGGACTGCCCATCGTACATTTACTGTGGCAGGGTGGGCGCTCTGTGGCAGATCACGTACCTGGTACATGATCTGACACTTCCGGGTCTGAAGCGTGCGCGCGCTCCGCCAGCGACCTGCTCCCGCTGTGAATCTACACTTTGGGAGCCCAGCAGTAGGTACCATGGACTCGATGTCTGCAGATTACACAGGGCACAGGCAGAATGACAATCTGCCTATGTAAACAAGGCAAATTGTTCTGTCACAAGTGAAGGAACAGATCCCGTGTTTCTGCTAAGCAGGAACACAGATTGTTGCCTTCCCCTAGTCAAAGCATTTCCCTTACAGTGAGTAAGATCAAACCAGGCACACAGTTGAGCCTTCCATTGCCCCTCATGTTAACCACTTCCCTGCCAGTGTCATTACTACAGTGACAGTGCATATTTTTTAACACTGGTCAATGTATTAGTGTCACTGTCCTCAAAAAGTGTCAGGTAGTGTCCAATTTGTCCATCGCAATATCGCAGTCCTGTTATAAGTCAATGCTTGCCGCCATTACTAGTAATATATACAGTATCTCACAAAAGTGAGTACACCCCTCACATTTTTGTAAACATTTTATTATATATTTTCATGTGATAACACTGAAGAAATAACACATTGCTACAATGTAAAGTAGTGAGTGTACAGCTTGTATAACAGTGTAAATTTGCTGTCCCCTCAAAATAACTCAACACACAGCCATTCATGTCTAAGCTGCTGGCAACGAAACTGAGTACACCCCCAATTAGCCATTTTCTCTCCCCAGAGCCATGTGACTAGTCAGTGTTGCAAGGTCTCAGGTGTGAATGGGGAACAGGTGTGTTAAATTTGGTGTTATCACTCTCACACTCTCATACTGGTCACTGGAAGTTCAAAATGGCACCTCATGGCAAAGAACTCTCTAAGGATATGAAAAAAAGAATTGTTGCTCTACATAAAGATGGTCTAGGCTATAAGAAGATTGCCAAGACCCTGCAACTGAGATGCAGCACAGTGGCCAAGTTCATGCAGCAGTTTAATAGGACAGGTTCCACTCAGAACAGGCCTCACCATGGTCGACCAAAGAGGTTGAGTGCACGTGCTCAGCATCATATCCAGAGGTTGTCTTTGGGATATAGACGTATGAGTGCAGCCAGCATTGCTGCAGATGTTGAAGGGGTGGGGGGTCAGCCTGTCAGTTCTCAGACCATGCGCCGCACACTGCATCAAATTGGTCTGCATGGCTGCCTTTCCAGAAGGAAGCCTCTTCTAAAGATGATGCACAAGAAAGCCCACATACAGTTTGCTGAAGACAAGCAGACTAAGGACATGGATTACTGGAACCATGTGCTGTGGTCTGATGAGACCAAGATAAACTTATTTGGTTCAGATGATGTCAAGTGTGGGTGGTGGCAACCCGGTGAGGAGTACAAAGACAAGTGTGTCTTGCCTACAGTCAAGCACGGTGGTGGAAGTGTCATGGTCTGGGGCTGCATGAGTGCTGACGACATTGGGGAGCTACAGTTCATTGAGGGAACCATGAATGCCAACATGTACTGGGGACATACTGAAGCAGAGCGTGATCCCCTCCCTTCAGAGACTGGGCAGCAGGGCAGTATTCCAACATGATAACGACCTCAAACACACCTCCAAGAGGACCACTGCCTTGCTAAAGAAGCTGAGGGTAAAAGAAATGGACTGGCCAAGCATGTCTCCAGACCTAAATCCCATTGAGCATATATGGGCTATCCTCAAACAAAAGGATGAGGAGTGCAAGGTCTCTAACATCCACCAGCTCCTTGATGTCATCATGGAGGTATGAAAGAGGACTCCAGTGACAATTTGTAAAGCTCTGGTGAACTCCATTCCCAAGAGGGTTAAGGCAGTGCTGGCAAATAATGATCGCCACACAAATTTTTGACACTTTGGCGCCCAATATGGACAATTTCACTTAGGGGTGCACACACTTTTGTTGTCAGTGGTTTAGACATTCAACATTAGGCTGGGTGTTGAATTATTTTGAGGGGACAGCAAATTTACACTGTTATACAAGATGTACACTCACTACTTTACATTGTAGCCAAGTGTCATTTTTTCAGTGTTGTCTCATGAAAAGATAGAATAAAATAGTTACAAAAATGTGAGGGGTGTACTCATTTTTGTGAGATACTGTGTATATATATATATATATATATATATATATATATATATATATATATATATATATAAAATAAATAAATAAAAATATCCCATAACTTGTAGATGTTATAACTTTTGCGCAAACCGATCAATATACGCTTTTTGGGATTTTTTTTACCAAAAATATGTAGCAGAATACATATTGGCCTAAATTTATGAAGAAATGTTATTTTGTACAATTTTTATAACAGAAAGTAAAATTTTTTTTTTAAATGTCGCCTTTTTTTGCTTATAGCACAAAAAATAAAAACTGCATAGGTGATCAAATACCACCAAAAGAAAGCTCTATTTATGTGGGGAAAAAGGACATACATTTTGTTTGGGAACAGCATCACATGGCCACGCAATTGTCAGTTAAAGTAACGCAGTGCCATATTGCAGAAAATGGCCAGGTCAGGAAGGGTGTAACGTTCCAGAGCTCAAGTGGTTAATGAATTAGTACAGTAAGAACCATGACTCAGCGCTGATGGCCATACTTTATATTAGTACACTGAAAGGGAGTAGGACCTATGCCAGGTTTTTATTGCTACCGCAATGAAAACATTGAAGTTGCTTTACTAAGGCTAGGTTCACACTTTCTTCACATGCGGCTCACAGCAGGGGTCTGGTGCATCCCCATTCACTGTTTCAGGTCCGATTTCAGCCCAAATTTTTGGCTGAATTCCGTTATGAAATGGACCAAAAGATGAACAGGGCTCCTGTGCAAATTCGCACCGGAGCAGCAGCGGAAATATGTTAACTGGCTCCATAGAGAGCCGGTCAAAATCTCCTGCTATTGCAAATTGGATGCGGAAGTGTGAACCCAGCTTAAAATTTGAGTGCAAATTCTGGTGCAGCTCTGCAAAGAACCCAATCAGCTTCATGGTGTCTAGACCATGCTGCCTGGGTGTCTTGATGACATCATCGGGCTGCACTGGCCATCTTGCTTATGGGCAAAAGCTCACTGTTGCTAGCAATGAGGGATGCAGTCCTGGGGGAGCTCCCCCTGCTGATTTTTTAACAGGTAGTACACCAAAAAAAAAGCGTGTGTGTGTGTATGTGTATATATATGTATGTATGTGTGTGCGTATATAACGGAAAATTGTAATCAATTACTTACCGTAATTTTCCTTTCCTGGCTCTGCCCCATGGCAGCACGACCTTGGGTCAACCCCGCCCCTTGACCCCGTATAGGACATCCCTAAACTAGTTCTATAAAAAGGTAGGCAGTACATGGTGATGGTGTTCTGTTACTAGCTTGCATTGGTCCAGGGAGGGTGTGTGCTGCCATGGGGCAAAGCCAGGAAAGGAAAATTATGGTAAGTATTTGATAACAATTTTCGGTTTTCGGATGCCGAGAAGGTGTTCGATAGGTTGGCCTGGGACTACCTGAAAGCCACACTGGCGGCCATAGGCATGGGCCCTAGGATGATATCCTTAATTATGGCCCTTTATACCAACCCCTCCGCAAAGGTTAGAGTCAACGGCTTCCTATCTAACGCCTTCTCAATACACAATGGAACGAGACAGGGCTGTCCCCTATCCCCTATCCTCTTCATCCTGACACTTGAACCCTTCCTCAGAAGGATCAGAAGTAATAATGACATAAAAGGAATCTCTCTAGCAGGAAAACAATATAAAATAGCCGCTTTCGCAGATGATCTACTCCTGTTTTTATCAGACCCCCTAACTTCCATCCCAAACATCCTGAATGATCTCAAAACCTTCCAATTCCATCAAATATCTAGGCATAAATCTAACGACTCATCCCTCCAATCTTTTCAATAAAAATGACATCCCCATTTTACAAACTATCAAAGAAGACTTGAAAAGATGGAGCAAACCGCATTTTTCTTGGTTCGGTAGAGCAGCGATTATCAAAATGAACATACTCCCCTGCATCCTATATATTTTGCAGACATTACCTATCACAATCCCCCCAACCTTCTTTCAAAATATCAGAAAACTATGCTCGACTTTTCTATGGCTCGGTAAAAAAACTAGAATTAGTCACACCCAATTAACCCTCCCTAAACTCAAAGGAGGCTTAGGAATCCCAGATTTCAAACTATACTACTGGGTCTGCCACTTGCAACGCATAATTGACTGGAATGTACACGGCACAATCAAAGACTGGGTGACACTAGAAAATGCCACTTCTAAAACCCCCATACACCTTGCTCCATGGATCCGTACCCACCACATACCTCAAGAACTGAAAGAACATCCCATGATCGGACCCTCATTAAACAGCTTTAAAAAAGCTGCTAAAGATAGAGGTATATCAGTGACCCCAGGTCCTATGACCCCAATCCTCAACAACCCAGATTTTCCCATAGGACTCCAGGACCAATTTATCACAGGTCTAGACTCAGATATGACACTGCAGGCCCACCATGTAACCTCCAAGGGGAACATCTTGTCACTAGACAGTATAAAACAAAAGTGGCCCCTTATGACAATCAATTTCTGGAAATACTTCCAGATTAGGCACTTTATCCATTCTATCCAAAAAGCGGGTAACCTCTCACAACCCCGATCACAGTTCGACATCCTATGTACCAGCAAACACCCAATACAACATACAATTTCTACCATATACTCGTTGTTTTGGTCACATACTCCTGGCAACACTGGGAAGTTCTGTGCGGCGTGGAACAGAGACCTAAATTTAGACATTTCTGAAGAGCAATGGACTCAGATCTATGAGCACTCACATAAAGGCTCCATCAATGTAGCCATACAAGAGAACAATTTTAAACTTCTTACCCGATGGTATCGAACACCTACCACACTTCATCACTTTAACCCCAACATCTCTAACATCTGCTGGAGATATAAACAAAGTCTAGGCAGCCTCCTGCATATCTGGTGGCAGTGCACAGGAATTGCTCCCTTTTGGGGAAAAATACACTCGCAAATCAATCTTATAACCTCCCAAAACTTACAATTAAAACCCAAACAATTCCTACTCCACCTACAACAAACAAGCACCAGTACCTATAGTAAATCGCTTACCATCAATCTAATCAACGCAGCCAAACTTTGTGTACCGAGACTCTGGGGAACCGCCAATGTACCCTCCTTACAGGATTGGTATAAACAAATTGATAAAATTGCAGCAATGGAGGAACTAATCGCCATATCCAACGACACCCCTGCAAAACACGCCTATACCTGGGCAAAATGGTTTAAACTCTCAAATGAATACCTGACAAATAATAACACTAACTAATACAACATAATCTTTTATATAAACAATTGTTTTCCCAACCCACAGAGTCTATCTGCCGATAGTTATTCCTACCCAGCCTCACCACAACATACCCAATCCACCCATTTTCCAATTTTTTTTTATTTTTTTTTCTCTTCCTCTCTTTGCCCTCCCCCTCTGTACCCCTCTCACCCCCCCTCCTCTCTATACACGTATCCCAGAGTCTATATGTGCGGGTCACATGTAACTCACAGACCTATACACTTGAAGTGGTACGTCATAAGACAAAACTGAAGCAATTAGCCCTATCCCCTATGCTTACATGCTACCCCCTTAACTTCTTAAAGCTCTACAATACTTATAACACACCCAGCTGTTAAGACATCTGTTATGTGATATTGTTATAATAGACCGTACTGACCTTATAACTTACTTTGTCTTGCCACACATTATGATTACCCTTTGCTATTATCTTTTCTTGTTCTGTACTTGCAATGCCTTGCGTTTTGACTATGGTCTTATTGTATACTCATGTTATACTAAATAAAATTTTCTTGGAAAAAAAAAAAGAGAATGGCCAAAGCAGCACAGAAAGGTGGCAAAGATGACAATTACTTACTGGACTGCCCACATATTATGGCACATGCATCTGAGTCTCTGGGACATTCTTGTGAACCTTGTCGATTACATTCTTCATCATTGGAACCCACACAGTATAAACACTGTAAGCCTCTGCCTGGCGGAAGAAATATATTTGTATAGAATAAGTCCACAGTCATATATAACAGATATAAGAACAAACAAAAGCCCGCGCACACAAATAATGAACAATACTATGAAAATATTATACCGAGAGAATAAATTGAAACAAATGGGCTGCTCGCAAACAACAACTTGATCAAATTGCTCCAAAACTGTCCATCACAAATTGCAGCGCCCAAAACAATTATAAATTGTAAGAGATAAAAACATATACAGTCTGTTCAGAAACAAATGTTCAATAAAATTTTAAAAGATGAAATCTGTATATAAATATTTCCCACAACTCATTGGTTCATGTGTGTTAAGTGCAGTTCAAGGTTATAAGCTGTGTATAAGTGTTCAAATCCACAACTGCTCTGATGACTCCAATAAATGGTATAGATGTAAGCTTACCAGAAGCCCATAGGGCATGCGCAGGTATCAGGATATTATCTCCAAGTTAGGTCGTCTGTTGTCCTCAAGGTCCAAGATGGATGGTATATGGGACACGGATAACCAGCTTCAGGATATAGTGGGATGAAGTCATCTATCCAAGTGATCCGGAGTGCAAAGAAAACGATTCCAATCCAGATGGATGGCTCCAAAATTCTCCAGGCGGTAGATCACCTACAGCATAGCTGTATTCCAACTCGCAATGGATAGAAAAAACGCAATAGTGTGATACTGTATTGACAATATTTATTGCGCACAAATAATTGAATAATACTCACAATAATAATAATAATTTATAATAATAATACTCACAATGTATAGAATAAAAAAGAGCTCTCAGTAAAAAGTGACAGAAAGGGTCAGGAAACCCCTGACCCT
>BLSH010417371.1:205703-221672 GCA_018402905.1 Glandirana rugosa
AAAAAAGAGTAAAAAACCAAACCCAAAAGTGTAAAAGAAAACCGTTGGACACAAATACGACGTTCTCAAAGAGTATCAATAGGACGGCTGAACTGAAGTTCTCGAGGAACCCCTCAACTGCGGTGACCTCGATGTGAGGAATAAGACAAGACAGAGGAATGTGGTAGGACCGACATACTGGGTCTAGTGTGAGGTATGTAGGAGTCTTTATTATAAGAAGGTATATACCTTGTTAGATAGGTTAGTTGTGGAGACTTACGAGAGTAGTATAGTAGGTGTCAACAGGTGAAAAGTTTTGAAGAGTAGAAACTAGGGCAAGGAGCTCTTGAAGTCAAGTCGGCAGGATAACTATGAGAAACTCTTGCAGCATAAACACAGGTTGCCAAAAGAAAATGTGAAAACCCAAACCAAAAAATGAGAAAAAACAAATAAACAAGAAAGTCCATATAGAAATATGTGTGCAGTGCAAAATTTTGTGGGTTATAGGGTACGGTGGAAGGTACTTCATATAGCTTCAGGATTCCTCTCTAGAACCAAGCAAGGGCATAGAGATGTTGTCACTAGGTGTTCCGTAGAGGCAGTGAGGGCTTCCTGAACATTACTTGCCAGTCGGGATAAAAGTGTTTAGTCACCTGGCATGAGAAGCTGGTGGATGTAGCTTGTATCTCAGGTATGATTCCTCATTGCTTGAAAAGATTAAGGCCCTCATCTAGGGAGGTAATTATATGTGATTCCCTTGATCGGTCCCACTCAACTTGGCTGGATACTTCCATTTGTAGATGAGTTTATTATTCGCAGCGCCTTAGTAATAGAGTTCAGATTACATCAGAGTTGCAGAGTGTATTGGGAAAAATCCTGAAAGACTTTGGATATTAGCGACCCACGCTGGCAGTTGGTTGTTTCAGTGGAAAGCTTCTAGAATTTTTTTCTTTTTACTTGGAAAAAATGAATCCGCATCAGGACATCACAATGTACCCCCAGAGGGAGGAAGGATGGTTTTGGGATACGGTGGATCCTGTCTATGGCAAGATCCTCTGATTTGAAACAACTGCTTTAAATGGTTCCAAAATGCACAAAATGGGGTAATTGAGGGGTCTAAACCATTACAGTTTTAAATTGTTGCAACATGACCTGTCCTCGAGGTCAGCCACCTTAGCCTTCTGGAACATCAGGCCATCTTGATGAGATGCATGCAAATTGACCAAGGCATTAAATGAGATAGTGACCTCACACATTTTGTCTTCAACGTGACCCACTCTTCCTCCTAACTCACGTAGCTCCAATTGCCATTGGTTCAGGGAGGATAGAATGTTAGATTGTATAGATGTGGGGAAAGATATTAAAATCTCCTTTAAGGTGGTATCAGAAACAGCTGTCTTGATGTGGGAAATGTTGCAATAGGGTCAGCTTGTGTGGTACTGGAGTGTGTTTTGGACTGGGTGTTGCTCACCTCCATCAATGGTTCATCCAGCCGAGTCCCGTCTGGGTTTTGACTTGGCGGGGCTCTGGGTGGATGGTGCGGAATGGCCTGACTGCAGAGAACCTCCTGCTTGGCCCATTGTGAGCCCTCCATGCTGCTGTTGTGGCAACAGAGCCACTGCTAGAGGTCCGGGATTGGCACTGGTGATTTGGTCTCCACAGCCATTTTGGTGGAGACTAGCTCTTGTGGATTGGAAGAATCAAGAGAGTTTCTTAATGGGCATTGTTTCCTGATGGTGCCACCGCATTTTCCAGGGAGAATGCAGGTGTTCAGCTAGCTGTCTGGGGAGGCACAGGAGAGGCAAGTATGGTGATTAGAGAGCAGCAACAATGTAGTAAAGCTTGGGAATAGACAGGATCTGGGGTATTATGCGGCCATCTTGTCCAGCAGTTGCCATGCCCCTGAGCTGACCCTGTTTATTTTTGCATGGGATTCCCTCTTAAAATTTTACACAATACCTGAAGGGTCTGGTATGGAATTTAGGGGGACCACATGTTTTTTTTTTTTATATTTTTTGCATGGGGTCCCCCTTGACATCAATACTAGACCCTCAGAACCTCATCAAGGATATGGTTCTGTTATGTATTTCTTAGGGGAAATGCCACACTGTTTTATGTGTGGGTGTCTCCAGTAGCATCTACAATAGATCCTTATCTAGCATAAGAGTCTGATATAGATGAAGGGATTTACAAGCATTGGTTTACAAACCAAAGTAAAGCAGCCAAAGCTGTCATTTGTCAGGAATTTAAACAGCTTTTATTCTTTGTAAATATCACTTTTGCTCTAGTAGGTTGTATATAGCATATAGCATATATAGCATATATAGCATATAGTTGTACCAATTCACAGGCAGATTAAGGGCATTCCCCAGATATGTAATTTAAAGAAATCTTGCATTTCAAATTTTGTCCTTAAAGCATTGTTATTATCATTGCTCACCTCAATTTTTTTTAATTGCTTTGGAATATGTCTCCCAGGGAAGTGCCCAGCCCCCGAGCCATTTGTTTGACAATCTTGTGTTTTAGCCTAGAAAAATAGCCATTGCTGTTTTTTTTACATTAGGCCCTCATTGACTTTAATGGGGTTCAGATTTGAACTTGAACCTTTCTCGTGTTCTGCAAACTGAACTGAACTCAAGAACCCAACTGAAACCAAGCTCATACTGGCTGTAGAGTTATACAGAATGTTGGCTTGGCTGACTTCTGATTTGTGTGGTAACAGTGGAGACTCAGCAGCTCATTGAGATATGCTCTTATACCTCATATTTTGAAAGTAGTTTTGAAATAAATAAATGCATCTATTGTATATCTAATACATTTATTGGGCTGCCTAGTCTCTTTGAATGTATACCTTGGTCTGGATGAGAGCTGTGGTGTATTGAAGGGGACTGAAGTAACAGATGACCACCTAAGTGAACCTTATAAACTTATAATGTTGTTCTGTTATTAGAGAGGCAAGGAGATTTAGTAAGTTGCCCTCTGATGGGAGAGCACAGAGTAAGCACTGATTTAATTTTGCGGAATGAAGACACAGCACTTGGAGGGCTTTTTAAATATTGAACTTTATTAAATTAGCTGTTTATTAATTGAACTTCATATGTAATTATTTGAGCATGTTTATTTCATATACATGTATTAAATTGATTTATAATTGTTTTTAAAAAAGAATGGATTTTTGTGACACCAATTTTTTATTGCAGTTTATTGCACAGTGCTGCACAGTGGAGATTGGTATTAGCATTGTATTAAGTCTTATTCATTTTTATGGATTCTCATTGATTTTGTGTATATTGTTTTGGGGTTTAAACTGCAGCTACAGATTAGTTATATTAGTTATAGTGATATTAAATTAAGTGCGAGGAGTAGGAGCTGAAAAGTTAACAAGGTGGTAGGGATGCTGGATAATGTTATTAATGTCATTAATGTCATTACTCAAACATAACAATGGCCATATTTGAACAATGATGTCAGCCAGCATCCCACACCTTTATTTACTTTCACTTGTCAGCCTATGAATCTACTGTTTAAACAGAAAAAAGGAGAGAAAAAGTGCCATTACTTAATTATAGCATTTATTAAAACATTAAAGTATAGACAGCAGATGGCGCTAACCTGGATTCTTTATCAATAACAGGTGGTGTATAAGTAAAATGAGTGTAACAAATAAATATTTATATATATCAAGTTGAGTGAGATAATATAATAATATAATAAAATAAAATAAAATAAAATAAAAGTGCCCGTGCTACCTGCGTAAATAAAATGTTATATAATCACATAAAAAATGTTCTGTATTAAATAGACTTCTTGCAGGTTATATATGTGGCTAAAGTGATGGTGTTTCAAAGAGAAAGAAATAAGTGTAAACGTAAAACTAAAAACGTATAATCTTCAAACTTAAAAGGGTGAGACCAAAATCCTGTAAGACAACAAGTTAGCAATTTAAAGGCGTCTGCAAAAGGTATTTGTTAAGCAATATAAATTGTTGATGTTTCATCTGTTCATCATAGGCAAATGTCTTTGTCAATATATATCCGAGAAAATGTTTGAAATGGCTTGAAACAATCTGATGTTAAAAAGTGGACGTGACAGATCAAAGCATAGGTGACTCCACACGGTGCTCCCCTCCTGAGTCCCTACTTACCAGAAACCTGCACCCCTGCAGGGGTAACGTGCGTGTAGGGACCTTTTGCCCTGGATGGGGGTAGGAAGGTGGCTCCACGATGGTCGCACCGGTAATGGTTCCCTTTCCTGGTGGTCCTGGATCGATCCAGTCCTTGTGATATCCTGGGAGGGATCCTCCGGTCGCAGAAGGAACAAGGGGGAAGAACTCCCACAGTACGTGTAAAAAGGAGTAAAAAAGCCCAAAATAGTGTAACTCCGTAAAAATATATAAATTTATTTCAACAATCAAAGTAAATCGTAATGATTAAAAACAATTTACACAGTTTTAAGATGATTAAAAAACTGAGTAAAAGCTGAGTATAAAACTGAAAAAGCAGGGTTCATAGACAAACCAGCAGCGCAGCTGCTGTTTGAGAAAGGGACGTCTCCCTTCCTCGTCCCTTTCTCAAACAGCAGCTGCGCTGCTGGTTTGTCTATGAACCCTGCTTTTTCAGTTTTATACTCAGCTTTTACTCAGTTTTTTAATCATCTTAAAACTGTGTAAATTGTTTTTAATCATTACGATTTACTTTGATTGTTGAAATAAATTTATATATTTTTACGGAGTTACACTATTTTGGGCTTTTTTACTCCTTTTTACACGTACTGTGGGAGTTCTTCCCCCTTGTTCCTTTTGCGACCGGAGGATCCCTCCCAGGATATCACAAGGACTGGATCGATCCAGGACCACCAGGAAAGGGAACCATTACCGGTGCGACCATCGTGGAGCCACCTTCCTACCCCCATCCAGGGCAAAAGGTCCCTACAGGCACGTTACCCCTGCAGGGGTGCAGGTTTCTGGTAAGTAGGGACTCAGGAGGGGAGCACCGTGTGGAGTCACCTATGCTTTGATCTGTCACGTCCACTTTTTAACATCAGATTGTTTCAAGCCATTTCAAACATTTTCTCGGATATATATTGACAAAGACATTTGCCTATGATGAACAGATGAAACATCAACAATTTATATTGCTTAACAAATACCTTTTGCAGACGCCTTTAAATTGCTAACTTGTTGTCTTACAGGATTTTGGTCTCACCCTTTTAAGTTTGAAGATTATACGTTTTTAGTTTTACGTTTACACTTATTTCTTTCTCTTTGAAACACCATCACTTTAGCCACATATATAACCTGCAAGAAGTCTATTTAATACAGAACATTTTTTATGTGATTATATAACATTTTATTTACGCAGGTAGCACGGGCACTTTTATTTTATTTTATTTTATTTTATTATATTATTATATTATCTCACTCAACTTGATATATATAAATATTTATTTGTTACACTCATTTTACTTATACACCACCTGTTATTGATAAAGAATCCAGGTTAGCGCCATCTGCTGTCTATACTTTAATTCTACTTTCCCACAAAGGGATTCCATGCAGGGCAGCTTCCTGTTTATTTTATAGTATTTTATATACATAACAAACTATATCCTTGGCGCGGAACTTTTTCTTTATACTTCTAATTATTAAAACATATTGGTAAAATGAAAAACAACAAATATGCACTCACGTTTAAAAGACATTAAAACGCATAACAATAGGTCTACAGCAAGTGGCAACCTTCCAGCTGGTCAGTGGTGAGCAAGCCCCTCCGCATGGATGTAATGTAAGGTGCTTATAACCAGAAAGTTGACCGGGGGAACATCAGAAAGAGCCAGCGGGGGGGCGTGGCCGGACTTTGGTGAAGAAAGACGTGTCTCCTCACAGCTCCAGATCCTTGTTGCTCAATCTAGGGGCATCTGGACATCCTACTGCCGAAACTATACCCACACACACAGGGATAAATCCCCCTCACTGCGGGATGCATTTTGAACCCACCCTTGAGGAGATACTGCCACATCGGGCGGCGAGCTGAGACCAGCAGGCCGCGACCAGCACGGAGCAAGGAGGACGGCGCCATCTTGGAGGCCTAACCCCGGCAGTCGGCGCACGGGATCTGGTAAGAGGAATGCACCCTCGGGAAGCCCCTTAAGCACCTGAGATCCCCTCGGACTGCCCCACGAGCTGCACTTCTTCGCCCCAGGGTTCCCATAACAAAAGACTGAGCGTCTCAGCTCCACTCCAAAGGCCTCCGCGTGCTTTGCTCACAGGCGGACACCCCTCCTAGGCAACATCATTTAGCTCCGGCCTCATCCAGATTGGGGATCCAGTCCTTTTGAGGCATCACCAACCCAAAATATCGCCCCAGAGGCGAATCCATCAGACCGCGGCCTGCGACTTGTTCGGGCGGCCCTTCCTAAGCGAGACCGGGGATCCAGTGCGGCCTGTGGAAGTCCCAGGTGGCGGCCATCTTGCTGCTCCCAGGCCTGCCCAACCCTGAAACCCACACCACTCAGTTCTGCCCTGGGGAATAGATAAAAGGGGACAATGTAGCAATCACACAATACCAAGCTGCCCGCTTAGAGCAGAAAACTGGAATGCAGAATCTAGTACTTAACCTGATGATTACCTAATGCAATCCCCACCACAGCACTGAACATACCACCACCCAAGGGGAACTAAACAACCCAAACTGTCGCCTTACAAACAACAGCACCACACATACCGTACAGCCATGACCCGCAAAAGGAAAGACTCCACACAACCGAAGAAGCTGAAAGACTTCTTCTCCCCAAATGTAAGGAGCCCTCCACAAGACAACATGGGTGATAAGTCTCCATCCTCCTCACCCGGCTCTGCTTCCGCGACACCTAGTCCTGCCTCCCAAGGGGGATCTGATCGCCACTCTCCAGAGGCATCAACACCGACAACTCATATTCCAGCGAAATCCAGACCCAGGCTTTCAGATGACAACACCCACAACAAGGTGAGCCCACACCAAGAGTCTTTAGAGGACACTAGAGAATTAAGTGACACCATCAACACCTTCCCCACCTCTAACCAGCCTATCTCAGACACCACACTGAGAGACATGCTAGTTTCCTTACGAAGCTCATTGCATGCCGATATGATGGACTTTATGAGAAGCTTCAAAGGAGAAATCCAAGAGCTTGGTGGTAGAGTAGATCATGTGTAAAAGAAAATGGGAGAGTATGCGGCATCTTACAACTCACTTGTGGACTCCCATAATGATCAGTCTGATGAAGTGGCCTGGCTGAGGTCGAAGGTCGCTGACCTTGAAGACCGGTCACGTAGAAACAACGTTAAAATCAGGGGGCTCCCAGAGACTGTCCAACCAAGTCAACTACTACAGTATGCCAAAGATCTAATGCGAGAATACTTACCAGAGTTGCCGCAATCAGAATTGGTCATAGGCAGGATTCACCGCTTACCTAAACCTTCCTACTTACCAGAAAACTTTCCTCATGACGTACTCATGAGGGTACATTTTTTTCATGTTAAGGAAAGCTTCATGATGGCCTTCCGCAAAAACATGTGTCCCAAGGAAAAGTATACTACCATCCAGCGTTACGCAGACCTCTCACAGTATACAATGCAAAAACGCAGAGACCTGGTGTCCATTACCAAAGCTTTGCAAAACCACAACATAGTCTACAGATGGGGATATCCCTCTAAATTGACCATCACCAGAGAGGGGGAATCTACCACAATTTCCTCACTGGAGAAAGGTCTCAATCTGCTTCGAAAATGGAAGATACTTCCAGATCAGCCAAATGATGATCCACACCCTCCTAACAAAACAAACTCCCAAGACGAGTGACAGGTGGTGTCGTGCAAGAAACCAAGCAAAAAACATTCCGCCCTACCACCCTGGGTTTGACATTCAACACTGCTTAATCAACAAGGTTCAGTGCTGTTGTCACGTACCTGATGGTACCTAATGGTGGAGTCTGGCTTATGCAGAAGGCAACCTCTCTTACGGCCCTGGTTCCAGAACCCCTGATAGAGCAGACAGGGAGCGCTGGAGTACAGGGGAGCACGAGGGCTGGATAGGACACTTGTGATAGTAAGATGTCGTCCAGAAGGTCGTGCAAGATGAAAGAGTAGTGAGACAGGCCGAGTTGATAATATGTGGGCAGAGCAGTACAGGAGGAGCAGGCAGTCGGGTGGTCAGGTGCAGGCAGGGTCGTTAACAGGCAGGCAGATTGAAGTACACAGGGATCAGACAGAAGAGTGGTCGTAGGCAAGCCGGGGGTCGGTGCAGGCGGAGTTCAAGCAGATGCGGGTTCAGGCCGGGTCACAGGTAACAGATAGCTCAGGACGGGTCGCTCAGGAACACGGTAACGCTGTAGAAAGCACAGCATTTGCTACAGGAATCAGGAAGTTTAAATAGGGCTGCTCATCCAGGAAATAGAGGAAACCACAATCAAATGCAATTAACCCTTAGCACAGTCTTCTCCTAACATTGGGGAAGGGGAAGCCTCCGGATGCCCAACCGGGCCTTTAACTCTGGGTGTCTTGTCCAAAAGGACCTGACAAGCTCTTTAGCATGGATGTGGTTTTCAGGTTCCCATGAGCTTTCTTCAGGCCCGTACCCCTTCCACAAGAACTGGGTAGATCCACCCCTCTTCCTGCAGTCGAGGATAGCTTCCACTTCAAATTCCTCCTTACCATCCACAAGGATGGGCTCAGGTGGGGCCGACTTCCGACCCGGAAAAAAGTCTTGGGTTACGGGCTTCAACAAGGTGACGTGGAATACTGGGTGCACTCGCAGGGAAGGCGGAAGGTCCAGCTCATATGCCACCCTGTTGATTTTCCTTTTCACGGGGAATGGCCCGATGAACCTTGGGCCCAATTTCCTGGAAGGGCATGCCAACCTCAGGTTCTTGGTTGCTAACCATACACGGTCACCTGGTTGCAAGTCCAATTCCCCGCGTCTGCCCTTGTCGAATGCCCTCTTGTTGCATTCCTGTGTCTGGGCTAGGGTTTCTTGTAACACCTTGTTGTTCCTTGTCAGGAATTCCATCGTCTTTTGTACTGCAGGTACCTCGCTTTCTGGAACCAAGTTTGGTATAAAGGTAGGGTGGTACCCCAGGTTCGCCCAGAATGGGGACTGCTTTGTGGCTGAGTGCTCGGTGTTGTTGTATTTATGTTTAAGATTTTTTCAGTTGCAACTGCATTTATATTTATATCCTTTGCCATGTCCCTTTTAATTCACTCATGAGTATATTGTGGGCCCTACCCAGTTGTCTTTAAATAACTACTACTACAAGCTGACCTCTATCTTGCCTGATGAGGGATCATGAATGATCCGAACGCGCGCATTTCCTGTTTGGTGACCCGGAAGTGACGTGGTGCTGAGCGTGTGGACGGTCTGTGATCGGCTTTGTGTCCCGGTTTGCGCTGGAAGCCAACAGCGTGACGGGCATCGGCTTCCTCTCCACGCCTGCCTGCACACCACCTGGTGATCCACGGATGATCCTTTCTGTTTTTATCCGATCTTTTATCCAATTTTTTATGTGAGTGTAAATTTACTTATACCCTTTATCATTAAAGAAGGTATTGCACTTAGAGGCGCTGCTCTCTTGTTTATGTCTTGGTCTACAGAGTCTTCCTGCTCCGTTTAGCCGGCTGCCTTGAATTGCACACCTCCTCCGGACTTTGCCCATGGACTTCCTTGGGACTTTCTTTCCTTCTGCCCATGTCTACCCTCTACATGCCAGAGTGGTATGAGAGCTATTTCAACATGTTTTGGTTAGAGTGACATGTGAGCGCAGTGTTATTTGTTGTTATGCATTACAGCCGTGGTAAACAGTTCCTTGAGTTTCTGGAAGGCCATTTGGGCCTCGGGGGACCAATGGAAACGGGAGCCCTGTTTAGTGAGTTGGGTGGTGGGTGCGATCACCGCAGAGAATCCTCTAATAAACTTCCTATAGAAATTGGCAAATCTGATGAACCGTTGGACCCCTTTCCTGTCCATGGGAGCTGGCCAATCCAAAATTGCAGCGACTTTCTGGGGATCCATGGTTACTCCAGTGATGGAGATGTCGAAGCCCAGGAATGAGATTCGGGAACACTCAAAGGCACACTTTTCAGCCTTAGCAAAGAGTCCATGCTGCCGTAGACGTTGTAGGACACACCTGACATGCCTGCGATGATACTCCAGGGAAGTTGAAAAGATGAGGATGTCATCCAGGTAAATGATGACAAACTGATCCAAGTAGTCCCGAAACACATCATTTACTAGGTGCTGGAAAGTGGCTGGCACATTGCAGAGCCTGAAGGGCATCACTAAGTACTCAAAGTGGCCGAAACACGTCCGGAAGGCAGTCTTCCACACATCGCCCTCCCGGATGCGAATCAGGTTATAGGCTCCCCGAAGATCAAGTTTGGTAAACACAGCAGCGGTTCCTAGTCTTTGAAATAACTCAGGGACCAGTGACAAGGGGTACCGGTTCTTAATGGTAATCCTGTTAAGGTCCCGATAGTCTATGCAGGGTCTGAGAGTGTGGTCTTTCTTCTCCACGAAGAATATTCCAGGTCCTGCAGGGGAAGTGGAGGGCCGGATGAACCCTTTCTGAAGGTTATCATCCAGATAAGCCTTGAGGGCTTTCAGTTCCAACTCAGAGAGCGGGTAAATTCGGCCAAAGGGTACTTCTGCTCCCAGTAGCAGCTCTATCAGGCAATTGTACGACCTGTGAGGTGGGAGAACATCTGCCCCTTTCTTGCTGAACACATCCAGAAACTTATGGTAGGCAGATGGAACAGCGAGACGGGTTTCGTTATCAGAATCAGAGTCCAGACAGAGCACTGAAGAGGGGAATTCCGGAGCTGGTGGCAAACAGTGTTGCTGACAGTATGAGGAGAGAAACTGGACCTTCCCGAGGGCCAGTCAATGGTAGGATTGTGTGCCCGGAGCCATGGCAGACCCAAAATGACTGGGCACAGAGGGGACGCCATGGCGTCCAATGACAGATGTTCCATGTGTCCGCCAGCTGTCCGGGCAAGAAGAGGCACTGTCTCATGGGTGACTGCTCCGGATTTTATGGTGGACCCATCCGCCAAGCGGATGGTCATCCGACGGGTCTTAGGCTTCAGTGGGATCTAGTGCTGAGCTGCAAAGGCCAGATCGATGAAGCAGCTACAGGCCCCGGAATCCAGGATAGCCGGGACCTGGGGGTTCGCACCAGGGAGCTGGATATGCAGTGGCAGAATGAGATGGTTGGAGGGATCGGCCAAAGGTAAGAGTTCTCCAGGGGTATAGTGGAGCCTGTTTCCCTGCTTAGCTGGACAGGACCTGACACGGTGTCCGGGGCAACCACAATAGAGGCAGAGGTTGGAAGTCAGATGTCTGTGTCTCTCCCCAGGGGAGAGAGCTGGCCGGGAAGGTCCGGGCTCCGTCAGGACGGGGCAAACACCCCCTGCAGCTTCTTCGGCTCTATGCTCCCGCAGACGTCGGTCGACCTGGATGGTCAGGTTGATCAGAGCTTCCAATGTCGGGGGGACTCCCACACGGGCCAGCTCGTCTTTGAGCGGTTCGGTGAGCCCCAATCGGAACTGATGACGGAGCGCAGCGTCGTTCCAGGAGGTGTCTGCACGCCAGCGCCGGAACTTTGCTGCATAATCTTCCGCCGTTCGGCGGCCATGCTGGAGTGTGTGGAGAGCAGCCTCAGCTGTAGCAGCCTGGAGGGGGTCCTCGTACAACCGAACCATGGACTGAAAGAAAAGGACGAGGTTGGTGGCCTCAGGTGCCCCCTGTTCCAGCAGCCGGTGAGCCCATGCTTGTGGTTCATCCCTTAGCAGCGAGATGACCAGTCCCACCTTAGTAGCTTCTGACGAGAATGTGCGGGGCTGCAGGTAGAAGTACAGTTCGCACGCAGAGCAAAAAGGCCAGAACTTCAGGCGGTCCCCCGTGAACCGCTCGGGCAGGGGTACCTCGGGTTCCCTAGGCATGGTTAGCAGGGTGTGAGCATCCAGCTGACTGGTGCTGACAGGCAACGTGAGTTCTCGGACTTGGTTCTCCAGCCGGCTGTATTTCCCTTGTAAGTCCCTCACAGCCTGGGTGAGCCCGGCTAGGTGCGTACTCAGATCCTCCATAGGAGAGGGTCACTGCGCAGACTGGGACTGGCTGTCCTTTGCTGTCACGTACCTGATGGTGGAGTCTGGCTTATGCAGAAGGCAACCTCTCTTATGGCCCTGGTTCCAGAACCCCTGATAGAGCAGACAGGGAGCGCTGGAGTACAGGGGAGCATGAGGGCTGGATAGGACACTTGTGATGGTAAGATGTCGTCCAGAAGGTCGTGCAAGATGGAAGAGTAGTGAGTAAGGCCGGGTCGATAACATGCGGGCAGAGCAGTACAGGAGGAGCAGGCAGTCGGGTGGTCAGGTGCAGGCAGGGTCGTTAACAGGCAGGCAGATTGAAGTACACAGGGATCAGACAGAAGAGTGGTCGTAGGCAAGCCGGGGGTCGGTGCAGGCGGAGTTCAAGCAGATGCGGGTTCAGGCCGGGTCACAGGTGACAGATAGCTCAGGACGGGTCGCTCAGGAACACGGTAACGCTGTAGAAAGGACAGCATTTGCTACAGGAAGCAGGAAGTTTAAATAGGGCTGCTCATCCAGGAAATAGAGGAAACTACAATGAAATGCAATTAACCCTTAGCACAGTCTTCTCCTAACAGCTGTGGATGTCAATATCCACGTGACCCCCCCCCCCCCCCCCTTATCGTTGAGCAGAATATCTGCCTTCGGATCCACAATGGTTCCTTATTTTTTACTTGCTTGTTGCATAAACTGTTCCTTATGTTCCTTTTACTTTCTCCTACATACGCCAATCTTTGATGTTCCCTTCCTGGGATGGACTGACTGGACCCTCAAGATCCTACACCGCACATCCTATCAGAGCGATAGAGCCTGGCCTACACAGAAAGAGGTGAGTGATAATTCCTCACGGGACAACATGTCATCTGCATCTCTACCACATACCCATGGCCCTTAACGTACTCTCCATTAATGCTAACGGCCTGAACCACTCGGCCAAAAGGTCATCACTCTGGAGAGAAAGAGCCAGCAGGAGCAGCAGACTGAGTGTGGCAAGTCCACAAAATGGCCGTGATGATGTCATGTGTGATAATGATGGGCATGGTTATGCATTTTGGGGTGTGGCCTCTTCTGTCAAACCTGCTTGGTAGAGAGACTGCTGATACTTCCATCATGTGAACTTCAAGCCACAGTGACTTTTATGGTCTTTTCTTAAGGACGAAAAATGCTTCCTTTATTAGTTTATCACTCCTTGCCCATTTTTTGTTTTGTTTTGTCAGTTGCACCAGTTCCATCCTTTTTTTGCATCTGGGTACATTTAGGGTAATTCCCTTTACAAAACTCTTTCTAGCCTATGAATATCCTGACTGGCAGATGAATGTGGCCAGGGATGAGTCATTGATTGCTATGATGAGGTGGACTGCCTAGCCAACAGTTTCCTAGCTAGTAAGAGACTAAGTATGCACTGAGGATGGAGTGTCCAAGGTGTGGACACTCTGGTCTTAAATCTGCCCCCTATCCAGGCGACAGATTCATGTACCTTTTCACAAAATTTACACCAATCTGTTACCTGTACCAACATTTCATGTGGATGAATTATGAAATTTTAAAGAGTATGTTTGACACTTCTTATGAATTCCATTGATAATGTTCTGTCAGGGAATTACAGGTCATAGTAGTGTGGTTGTATTGCTGTGGAGATCAGTGAGTCACATAAGGAACAAGGATGCACGCTTAAAAAGCCTACAGCTTCCTGAAAGTATAGTATGGACTCCACTAATTCAGACTAAGAGAGTCAAGACTGGAAAATGTACGTATTTTAATTGAAGAAAGTGACATAGATTTTGAGAACAAGAAAAGAGGGAGAGTTTCTAATAAGGAAGACACTGCACTAGGCTTCCACAAAATGGTGACCTCCAACAAGAAGTAACAGGAGCAATGCTGGAGGCATTTTACAGCACACTTTAATTTTGGTAACATATTTATTATATGGTGCATTATCTGAATTATACTCGTGCATTATCTGAATACTATCAAAGCTTTCATTAGATAATACAAATGTCCAGCCTAAATTATTGCACACATTCATTAATGACCTATACTAAACAAGACACACTATTCATAATACAAAATGTATGCCACAAATTGTCGGGGTACATAGAACATAGTTGGGTACAGTAACAGATACAAGTACGGTACTCAGACCATCATACAATGTTCATATCTATCTCCTTACACAGTACATAATTTACTCGCTCCAACAACAGTACATAAAAATGCAGTAGAATACAAAAAGTAGTGTAGAAATAAAAAATAAAAGAAAAGAAAGACAAGAGAACCTTGTCATTTAACAAGACAATATATTATTTGTGCACATCTGCCCTCCATGAGAATGACCATATCCCCAAGCCATGACCTATTTATAGCCCCCTTTACCTCAGGAGCCTGTCAAGTACCAGCTGCAATGGAGCTACACTGTGAGATTCTAGCCAGTCTTGCCAGATTTTGTGAAATTTATTGGGCACGTTTCTATGTTGGTAGGTATGCTTCTCTCTAATAAGTATTGTATTAACTTCCTGAACCTATTGGTGGGCAGTGGGGGTCTGATGGGCAATCCAGAATCTTGCAATTCGTTTTCGAGCAAGGTATAAGAGCCTTAGCAGTGCTATGTAGGTGTCAGTGGTGTAAAGGTCTTCCTCTAATCCCCCCAAAAGGCAAAGGACCGTATCAGGTCATAAATGAATATGATAGGTTCAGTTAATGATATTTATTACCTTTTGTCAATACCTCACTAATTTGGGGCATCTCCATAGCATGTGTATTAATGTTCCTTGGTGTGCTTGGCATTTAGGGCACAGAGGAGAGTCTCTCCTTCCCCATCTGTGTAATTGTATTGGGATCCTTTAAGAGCAATGGAGTATGAACAGGTGTGTTCATTTTTGAGCGGCAGATACAGATACCATCAGTCTCGCAGCTAGAATTTGGACCCATTTGTCTCCTACTATAGGTCTGACATCCTCCTCCCATCTCTCCCTACAGGGTAGCAGATCAGGTGCTTGAATGTGGGCAAGTAGGGTAATATACATATGAGGAATAATCCCCTTCCTGAATTGGGCGATAAATATGGTATGTGGAAGATCTGAGCTCTCCAATCTCATCACCGAGCATCTGTCCTGCGCTCTAAGAGCATGGCATAACTGTAGAAGCATAAAGTGTTTATTGCGTAGTAAGGGAAACTCTTCCCGCAATTGGCTAAAGGGCTTCAGTTCTCGACCATTGTACAGTTGCGTAAGATATTTGACCTCAGCTTCCACCCACAACACTTGGTTAGGCAGTTTATTCAGTTCTGGGTAACATTTATTGTTCCTAGTGTTGAGCGAACCCGGACTGTAATGTTCGGGTCCGTACCGAACTTTCGGGTGTCCGGGGCACGGACCCGGACATTTCAAAAATCGTTCGGTTTCGGTCCGGGGTTCTGCTATTTTACTCCACGTGTTGAGAAGCTGCAGGGCAGCCAATCAACAAGCGTTTGCCCTTAGAAGCCATCACAGCCATGCCTACTAATGGCATGGCTGTGATTGGCCAGTGCATCATGTGGCCCAGCCTCTATATAAGCTGGAGTCACTTGATGCTGCAGTCACATGCTCCTTGGGTTAGTGTAGGGAAAGGAAGCTGAAAGCGTGAGGGAGAGATTTGAGACATTTTAAGACCTGATCCTGCATCCTGAGATAGATTACTTTACTACTGCTGTCTGTGCTGTTGCTCTGAGGACAGATAGCAGAAATTAGAGATTTTACATACTGCTGCTTTGAGTTGCAGATCAAGCTCTGCATAAAACAACGATCGCTACGATCGTGCTCAACGATCAGATTGTTGGACTAATTTGAGATTTCAAATACCGCTGCTTTAAGTTGCAGATCAAGCTCTGCATAAAA
>BLSH010417371.1:260282-270398 GCA_018402905.1 Glandirana rugosa
GGTTCGGTTCGTCATAAACCGAACGACGTAGTAGGTAAATTAGGTCCTGTGTATACCTAATGTGTCCAAGTTTTGGATTAACAGGTTTGCTACATCATCCCTTTAATTCAGGACAGATATTAATTACTCAGGTTCTGTGCCTGATTAGGGTGGGAATTAAACTCACTTGGTGCCTTATCTGCATTCAATTAGGTTTTGAACCTGTGTAATCCATATGTGTCCTGGATTAAATGGATGATGCAGCAAGCCAAATACTGCTTGGCTTGGGGCCTAGATTTGGTGGGGCTTTTCTAGGGGTATGCTGGTTGAAGTTGCATGATGCTTTGTCTTCTGTCTTGCAGGCATAATATGCGACCGGTTCTTTACCCAGGAGTTCCTGCCCAAGTTCATTGAGCTCTACCACCAGCTCCCCTGCCTGTGGGATGTCCAGAGAAGGGACTACCACAATAAGATCCGGAAGGAGGCAGCGTTAAGCCAGATGGTTGACCTCTGTAAAGAGATTTACCCCGAGGCAACCTCCAAATATGTGCACCAAAAAATTCAAAGCCTTCGCACAACCTATGGCAGGGAGATGAAGAAGGTAGAGCAGTCCAAACGGTCGGGAGCTGCAGCGTCTGATGTGTATATACCTAAACTGTGGTACTATACCAGCCTGCAATTCCTACAGGGTGGATCTGAGGCTATGCCATCCCTCTCCACCCTTCCCTCAATATCAGGGGAGGACGTGTCTCCTAGTAGACATGAGGAGGAGGAGGAGGCCGTCATCACCCAGGTATAGTGTTGGGGAACATATTGTAAAGATACAATCCAATGATAAGAACTAAACATTATTGGCCAAACATTGGAGTCTTAACACATTTGTTTCGAGATCCAAACACAGTTGTGGCCTAAAGACATTAAAAGTATAAATCCAAATGCTGGTGCCAGAATGGTAGTGTTTGTCATTTCTAATTAGTCAATAAGCAACAGTAATGAAATATACATTTGTTTGGATTCATCACCCACACAAACAATCATATTCTAATAATGTCACTTTTTTATACTCAGGAAAGTGTCACCGAGGAGGAGGCAGCTGGGCCATCACAGCCCTGTGTCTCCAGAATTCCTCCCCTAGAGGTTGGGAGGAGAAGAAAGAGGAGGGCCCAGGACGCAGATGAGGCTGCAGCCCAATTCTTTAGGGATGCAAGCCAGGTCCTCCAACGAGTCCCAGATGAGGCGAAGGCATTTGGGACACTTGTGGCAACAAAAATCCGTCAAATGAGCGAGGACCAGAAACAGATGGCCGAACAGCTGATGCTGGAGGTGATGGTTAAGGGGGTGAGGGCCCAGATTAAGCCCACAACTCGGCTTGTGGACGATGAGCCAACACCACCTCCACCTCCTCCACCACCTCCCCCATCACACCTTTGCCACAGCAGCATCCTGCCCAGTGGCAGTACTATCCTCAAGGCCCCCAACAACCCTGGTCTGGGGATTACGGCCAGTCCCCCTATTGAGGGTTTTTTTTTTCTTTTTTTTTTTTAGTGTATTAGTTTATTTTTTAAACATTTTATACATATTTTGTTCAACTTCATACCTTTGTTTTATGTTATATTTTCTTTGCAGAAAAATTCATCTGATTATTTAATTTGTATTCTTTATGATTTAAAAATAAAGAATATTTAAAATAACAATATTTGCCTAAGTTTATTAAAGAAAATGCCAGGTTTGAAGTAGGCAGTTACATTAAAAAGAAACGTTAAAACAAATAGCAAGGGACCACAAACACGTTCAATTCAAGGAATTCTCATATTTCAGAGCTTATAATATTGTGGAAATGTTAAATAGAAGAAAAGAGATTGAAAATAGTGCAAATTCTATTAATATCACTACAGTACAGCTGACTTTTTTGACATTAGTATCATGTGCACCACTAGCAAGGTGCATCTTCATTATTATCCCATTGAAAAAGATGCTAATGCGCGCCACATTTCACTATTTGAATGGAATGGCAAAAGATAAACGAATATGCAATTGTGAAACAGAAGCCTAGTTTTACATGAACGGACACTTCCGCCCGTTCCGAACTTGGCGCATGCGTGTTTAGCACAATACAACTTGTTGTACACAACTGCTCTACACACGACACAACGGTCGTATGCGAGCTTGTTGGTACGACCAAGTTTTGTAGTCTGCACATACAACTCCCATGTAGGACCGTCGTATGTTCAACTGTTGAAAGCGCGGCCACAGACGATCGATTCCGCATGCAATGGTCATGTTGAATACGATCGTCGTCCCATGTGTACGAGCCATTAGTTTGCACTGTGATATGCACTGTGATATGTGAGCTGAAATGGGGGTGTCATTAACAATGTATTGACACTCCCAGCAGGTCACACATTGCAGTGTGAAATGCGATGCAGGAACCTGCAGTGGATTTGCAGGGTTCCCGCAATGCACAAGTGTGAACCGGCACTCATAATGAATTGAGCTGGTGGATAGGCAGTGTTGTACATCTCAATCTGAACCTTTGTCTTTCTCATTCACCTGCCTATTACTAAAAAAAATTGTGATTGCGATCAAAGATTTGCAAGCAAGTGTGGCTTTGTCCTCTGCCCCGGGAATTTCATTGTGTTCACCCGGAAGTGCCTTTGCTGGTCAGGATCTCTATATAAATGAATATAGCGAGGTTCCATTTCAGCAAAGAGGAGGTGGTACTCATTTGACGGGTAAGTGTAGGAAATATTCATGTGCTTACACCGTGTGGGGGAGGATGCAGTAGCTATATTTGGTGTGGATGGGGTTAATTTATTTGTTCATGTGGGATCACCATACATTCACTTCCTGCCAGGGCAGCTATCAGAAATTTGGGGCCTCTTAAATAGCTTTAGACCTGCCCCCCTTCTGACCACCAACATTCCCCAGGGCCTTCCCACTGGGCCATTCCACCACATCCGCCCACTGGCCAGGGGTGTACACATGTTTCAGCCCCAGTAGCAATTATACACCCTGTCACACTTCCTGGGTGAAGCCTGCCAAGTATAACTCATTCAAGTGAAGTGTACAATGCATGCTAGTGTGGTATCCAAGGGGTTAAAGAAAAGTGCACAGGCAGCACAGCCTCAATCAATGCTTGCAATAAGACCTTGTGCCGAACCATAGGTGCTAGATGTCCCAAACTTGGCCCAGTTGTGGTCCAGAGGGCCCTCGCCATGTGACCCAAGTTTGGTATTTTTATTGCCTATGGTTCAGGAGAACGGTGTCCCCACACTGGGTGCCCCCCATAGATTCCAATGTTAAGTTCGAAGTTCACCTGACAATTGCCGGTCAATGACTGGTCACTTTGGGGACCTGGTATGACCGATCCATAGATGCCGGAGGTCCAAAACCTGGCCCAGTTGTTGCCCAGGGGACACTCTCTATTTGACTAAAGTTTGGTATTTTTATTGGCTTTGGTTTGGGAGAACAGTGTCCCCAAACCGGGTGTCCCCCTCCCATGGACTCCAATGTTAAAGACTGCTAAAGTCTTTATTGTAAGGGCCCTTGAGACACTGGGGTCCCTTACAACAATACTGCCTGTACCCTCCTGATGGCGGCCCTGCTTAATGCCCATGCGCACACATCACTTCCTGGTTACAGGCACATTACACTTCCTGCATGTATTCTGCTGATGTATATCAGTAAGGAGTGTGTGTGTGTGTGTGTGTGTGTGTGTGTGTGTGTGTAAGTGTATATATATATAAATGAGAGAGCTGCTTTTATATATACAGTGGGTACGGAAAGTATTCAGGCCCCCTTAAATGTTTCAGTCTTTGTTATATTGCAGCCATTTGCTAAAATCATTTAAGTTAATTTATTTTCCTCATTAATGTACACACAGCACCCCATATTGACAGAAAAACACAGAATTGTTGACATTTTTGCAGATTTATTAAAAAAGAAAAACTGAAATATCACATGGTCCTAAGTATTCAGACCCTTTGCTGTGACACTCATATATTTAAATCATGTGCTGTCCATTTCTTCTGATCATCCTTGAGATAGTTCTACACCTTCATTTGAGTCCAGCTGTGTTTGATTATACTGATTGGACTTGATTAGGAAAGTCACACACCTGTCTATATAAAACCTTACAGCTCACAATGCATATCAGAGCAAATGAGAATCAAGAGGTCAAAGGAACTGCCTGAAGAGCTCAGAGACAGAATTGTGACAAGGCACAGATCTGGCCAATGTTACACAAAAAAACCTGCTGCACTTTAGGTTCCTAAGAGCACAGTGGCCTCCATAATCCTTAAATGGAAGATGTTTGGGACGACCAGAACCCTTCCTAGAGCTGGCCGTCCGGCCAAACTGAGCTATCGGGGGAGAAGAGCCTTGGTGAGAGAGGTAAAGAAGAACCCAAAGATCACTGTGGCTGAGATCCAGAAATGCAGTCGGGAGATGGGAGAAAGTTGTAGAAAGTCAACCATCACTGCAGCCCTCCACCAGTCGGGGCATTATCGCAGAGTGGCCCGACGGAAGCCTCTCCTCAGTGCAAGACACATGAAAGCCCGCATGGAGTTTGCTAAAAAACACCTGAAGGACTCCAAGATGGTGAGAAATAATATTCTCTGGTCTGATGAGACCAAGATAGAACTTTTTGGCCTTAATTCTAAGCGGTATGTGTGGAGAAAACCAGGCACTGCTCATCACCTGTCCAATACAGTCCCAACAGTGAAGCATGGTGGTGGCAGCATCATGCTGTGGGGGTGTTTTTCAGCTGCAGGGACAGGACGACTGTTTGCAATCGAGGGAAAGATGAATGCGGCCAAGTACAGGGATATCCTGGATGAAAACCTTCTCCAGAGTGCTCAGGACCTCAGACTGGGCTGAAGATTTACCTTCCAACAAGACAATGACCCTAAGCACACAGCTAAAATAATGAAGGAGTGGCTTCACAAAAACTCTGTGACTGTTCTTGAATGGCCCAGCCAGAGCCCTGACTTAAACCCAATTGAGCATCTCTGGAGAGACCTAAAAATGGCTGTCCACCAACGTTCACCATCCAGCCTGACAGGACTGGAGAGGATCTGCAAAGAGGAATGGCAGAGGATCCCCAAATCCAGGTGTGAAAAACTTGTTGCATCTTTCGCAAAAAGACTCTGGCTGTATTAGATCAAAAGGGTGCTTCTACTAAATACTGAGCAAAGGGTCTGAATACTTAGGACCATGTGATATTTCAGTTTTTCTTTTTTAATAAATCTGCAAAAATGTCAACAATTCTGTGTTTTTCTGTCAATATGGGGTGCTGTGTGTACATTAATGAGGGAAAAAAATGAACTCAAATGATTATAGCAAATGACTGCAATATAACAAAGAGTGAACAATTTAAGGGGGTCTGAATACTTTTCTTACCCACTGTATATCCAAGAGAGTTGCTTATATACACTCCTTTTACACTTAGACGACTTTTCCTGAAACTATTCATATCTGTGCTACTTCAAGCGGCACCAACTTCAAAGTAGTCCCTGTACTACTTTGGTGTGACTTGAGGTTCCTAGCTCTCAATATTACTCAGGCATTCCCTGAAGTTGGGACAATGTCATGGGCAAACTGCATTACTTTCAGGATAACACCTTTGACTTAGGCCCCATTCACACTTGTGTGACTTGAAAGGCATGCAACTTTGATGTGACTTGAAGCAATGCCTGTGTAATCTTCAGGTCTAGGGACCGCAAGCCATATCAAACTTGGACCAAAGTAGTTCAGGGACTAGTTTTAAGTTGATACCACTTGAAGTCAGACACCTATGAATGCTGCTCATTGGAAATTGCGGGGTCCAACTTGACAGGCAACTTTGCAGTCCCAAGTCACAGGACAAGTTGCACAAGTGTAAAAGGGGCCTTAGATATCCACCCAAAAGTGGAAGCTCTGCTTATCTCTCCTCCCCCCACTTCTGATGCCACATTTTGCACCTTTTCGAGGGGATATCTGTTTTGGACATTTACCTGTCCCCACTTCCAACAGGCCTCACTGCAGAGAGGTATGGTAGAAATTTGTCACCCCTCCTCCTTCCCTGCTGCCAGGCCATTCAGAAAGCTCAGTGCCCTTTGTGCATGTGCAGTAGGGAATCGGCAATGGAGGCAACAGCACCTGAGAGCCAATGGAAACATGGGCTGGGGTGCCAATATGACTAGCTTCCAGGAAAGTGTCCTAATAATTAAAGTCAACAGTTGCACGATGTGTAGCTCCTGACTTGAACATTTTCTGTGGTGGGGGGCTGAGGCACCACTTTAATATCAGCTTGGTTACCTAGATTGGTGAGCAGGGATTGAGCCCCAGCTATCACATGGTACTTGGGCTTATCTCAACAACCTGTACCATGTGAATAGCTTCAGCTAATCACAGATCAGTAGTAATCCCAGCTGACATGAATGTCAAACAATTCTGACTGTTCAAAGTTTGGCTGGTACCATGATTTGTATGGTATCAGCAAGCCTACATGATACATTTAAACAAGGCTATCTAACTCACAGAGTAGTTCAATGGTATGGATGGTATGACCTTCTGAAAGCTTGCATTGTACTCAGCATTAGATGCTGAAAATATGTGAACGCATATTCGCCAATTAGCCAATGCACATCAGTGTGATTGCTTCCATACTATGAATTCTTTAAATGCATGCAGTGGTATGTACATATTCATTTAATTTTATGATGTGGAATTGGAGTAATCACACAATAGTTAACGTGCCGGGAGTTCGTTTGTAGAGAATTAACAGAATCCAAGACTAGTAAATGTATTTTCTATGGCTGGTTGCGGTCAACTCCATAGTGTAGTGGTTCCTTCTAATACCTTCAAAGTTTACAGCTACAGGTTCGGATCCTACCGGTGTCATCACTACATCTTGCATTGTACTTGTCATTATATTCAGAAAATATGTGAAAGCATATTCGCCAATGCCCATCAGTTTGATTGCTTCCATACTATAAACTTATGCAATGGTATGTACATATTCAATAATATTATAGTGTGGAATTGGAATAATCACACACTAGTTAACATGCCGGGAGTTAGTTTGTAGAGAATTAACAGAATCCAAGATTAGTAAATGTATTTTCTCTGGCTGGTTGTGGTCAACTCCATAGTGTAGTGGTTCCTTCTAATACCTTTAAAGCTTACAGCTACAGGTTCGGATCCTACCAGTGTTGATATTCGCCAATGGTTTCCATTTTGCTGCGGTAGTTCCCATACACTTTTTCAAGCAAGTCATGTTCATACAAGCCTTCAATGGATTCTGCAGGTTCAAGCCCAATAACATCAGCTATTCCCACATATGCTGATTAAGAAGGCATATTCGCAGCGATAACACGATTTTGTGTTCGCATGATCGCCCAGTTGATATGCTAATTGACTTGAATGGGCATTATTTTTAGGTGTCGCCCGATCACATATTCGCAATATAGTGAATTGGCCACAGTATCTCACATTTTTGTAAATATTTTATTATATCTTTTCATGTGACAACACTGAAGAAATGAGACTTTGCTACAATGTATAGTAGTGAGTGTACACCTTGTATAACCATGTACATTTACTGTCCCCTCAAAATAACTCAGTACCCAGCCATTAATGTCTAAACCACTGGCAACAAAAGTGAGTGCACCCCTAGGTGAAAATGTCCAAATTTGGCCCAATTAGCCATTTTCCCTCCCCAGTGTCATGTGACTCATTCGTGTTACAAAGTCTTAGGTGTGAATGGGGAGCAGATATGTTAAATTTGGTGTTATCACTCTCACTCTCTCATACAGGTCACTGGAACTTCAACATGGCACCTTATGGCTCTGAGGATCTGAGAAAAAGTTGCTCTACATAACGATGGCCTAGGCCATAAGAAGATTGCCAAGACCCTAAAACTGAGCTGCAGCATGGTGGCCAAGACCATACAGTGGTTTAATAGGACAGGTTCCACTCAGAACAGGCCTCACCATGGGCGACCAAAGAAGTTGAGTGCACGTGTTCAGCATCATATCCAGAGCTTGTCTTTGGGAAATAGACGTATGCGTGCTGCGAGCATTGTTACAGAGGTTGAAGGGGTGAGGGGTCTGTCTGCCGGGGCTCAGACCATACCCCGCAAACTGCATCAAATTGGTCTGCATGGCAGTCGCCCCAGAAGGAAGCCTCTTCTAAAGATGAAGCATAAGAAAGCCTGCAAACAGTTTGCTGAAGACAAGCATACTAAGGACATGGATTACTGGAACCATGTGCTGTGGTCTGATGAAACCAAGATAAACGTAATTGGTTCAGGGGGTGTCAAGCATGTGTGGCAGCAACCAGGTGCTGATTACAAAGACAAGTGTGTCTTGCCTACAGTAAAGCATGGTGGTGGGAGTGTCATGGTCTGGGGCTGTATGAGTGCTGCCAGCACTGGGGAGCTACAGCTCATTGAGGGAACCATGAATGCCAACTGTGACATACTAAAGCAGAGCCTGATATCCTCCCTTCAGGGACTGGGCCGCGGGGCAGTATTCCAACATGATATCGGCCCCAAACACACCTCCAAGTTGACCACTGCCTTGCTAAAGAAGCTGAGGGTAAAGGTGATGGACTGGCCAAGCATGTCTCCAGACCTAAACCCTATTGAGCATCTGTGGGGCATCCTCAAATGGAAGTTGGAGGAGCACAAGGTCTCTAACATTCATCAGCTCCGTGATGTCGCCATGGAGGAGTGGAAGAGGACTCCAGTGGCAACCTGTGAAGCTCTGGTGAACTCCATGCCCAAGAGGGTTAAGGTAGTGCTGGAAAATAATGGTGGCCACACAAAATATTGACACTTTGGGCCTAATTTGGACATTTTCCCTTAGGGGGGTACTCAATTTGGTTCCAACGGTTTAGACATTAATGGCTGTGTGTTGAGTCATTTTGAGGGGACAGCAAATTTACACTGTTATATAAGCTGTACACTCACTATTTACATTGTAGCAAAGTGTAATTTATTCAGTGTTATCACATGAAAAGATATAATATAATATTTACAAAAATGTAAGGGGTGTACTCACTTTTGTGAAATACTGTATATATAATACACTTTTCTGACAAATTTGCATGCTGTGTTGCTTGCATTTTTGTTTCAATAAATTATATATAGTTGTGATGTAAACATGTGTAATGTATTTCTTTCATTTTTGGTCATTTCTGTGCCAAGATACAGACATTGCAAGGTGTTGCCTCTAGTTATGCTTTATTGTGCCCCTTCCAAATTGTGCATCAACAAATCTTCAAATAAGTAGCCATCTCGAGTACACATGCCACTTTTACAGCAACAATAGCATTGTCCATGCTCAGACTAATAGGGGTGTGCAGCAAACGCCACTTGTTTGCAAATATCCCAAAAACACACTCCACAACTCATCGATTTTTTAGATAAAGTCTGGTGTCTTTTGCAGACTTTGGATAGAAATAACAGTTGCGGAAAAATTGGGCTTTGAGTGTTGTTGATGCCTTCACGCTTGCCTGAACTTACTGGTTAAGAGCAAAGGAGTGGGAAACTTTTAGTGAAACAGCTTTGATTTAGACTGCTGGTGTTTGCTGTGTTTGGAGTTTTTGTTTTTTGGGGGTTTTTTCTTTGCAGCTTTTTAACATTTTTTTCTGTCACTTTTTAAATAGCTTTTTTTCCCTTTCCTTCCTTTAGACTGCTAATTAAGGGGAGTGGTTAATTGGCCACAGGTGATTGAATTCCTATAAAGCTCTCTGTTGAGTTCATTTCAGATCTTGCCTGAACTTACTGGTTAAGAGCAAAGGAGTGGGAAACTTTTAGTGAAACAGCTTTGATTTAGACTGCTGGTGTTTGCTGTGTTTGGAGTTTTTGTTTTTTGGGGGTTTTTTCTTTGCAGCTTTTTAACATTTTTTTCTGTCACTTTTTAAATAGCTTTTTTTCCCTTTCCTTCCTTTAGACTGCTAATTAAGGGGAGTGGTTAATTGGCCACAGGTGATTGAATTCCTATAAAGCTCTCTGTTGAGTTCATTTCAGATCTTGCCTGAACTTACTGGTTAAGAGCAAAGGAGTGGGAAACTTTTAGTGAAACAGCTTTGATTTAGACTGCTGGTGTTTGCTGTGTTTGGAGTTTTTGTTTTTTGGGGGTTTTTTCTTTG
>BLSH010417371.1:298190-327591 GCA_018402905.1 Glandirana rugosa
GACGATATACAGAAACCATTTTTATTGGGTTTAATCACATATAATAAACCAGAAACACTTTCAATCTCAGATGTTAGATACCACGGTTAGTGACTTTTAAATAGTGTGGACTACGTGACTACCGGATAGAGTAAAGAACTCCGGGATTGTTCTGTCCTTTCATGTTTATGGGGGGTTTACTGGGGAAAAACCTTTCATCTGTCAGGTTGCATAAATCATTCTCCGTACCACTCAAAAAACTTCAACAGTAAAAAAGGGTGTTAAGAAACGTTTTAATTCTAAAAAAAAGTCAAAAAAAAAGGTGTTTTAACAGTACAATTGTCCAATAAAGAGTGTGGGTCGTATACGTATGGTGGTTAATGTGGGGTTTTGTGTAAGACGATGAGGAGGACTCATACCACTATGGTGTACACACTCTGAAAATGTGTCGAACCGGTGTAGGAGGAGTAGCAGAATGTGTTTTGGGGTGTAATTGGTGGTATGCATATGCTGGGTGTGAGAAATAACCTGTTAACATGACAATTTTGTGGAAAAAAAAACTGAAAAAAAATCTTAATTTTGCAAAGAATTGTGGGAAAAAATGACAACTTCAAAAAACTCACCATGCCTCTTACTAAATACGTTGGACTGTCTACTTTCCAAAAAGGGGTCATTTGGGGGGTATTTGTACTTTCCTGTCTTGTTAGGGCCTCAAGAAATGAGATAGGCCATCAGTGCATCAGGTGTGATAAATTTTCAGTGATTGGCACCATAGATTGTAGACTCTAACTTTCACAAAGACCAAATAATATACACTAATTTGGGTTATTTTTACCAAAGACATATAGCAGTATAAACTTCGGCCAAAATTTACGAAGAAAAATTACTAATTTGCAAAATGTTATAACAGAAATAAAGAAAAATGCATTTTTTTACAAAATTTTCGGTATTTTTCCATTTATTGCTCAAAAAATAAACACCCCAATGGTGATTAAATACCACCAAAAGAAAGCTCTATTTGTGTGAAAAAAGGACGAAAATTTCATATGGGTACAGTGTTGCATGAGTGAGTAATTGTCATTCAAAATGTGAGAGCACTGAAAGCTGAAAATTGGTCTGGTTAGGAAGGGGGTTTAAGTGCCCAGTTGTCAAGTGGTTAAAGATTGTTGGAGAGAGAAGGCAGCCCTGGCTAGTCCCATTGAAAATGTTAAACATTCCAGACATGTACACCTGTGCCAAAGGGCAGGAGTACAATGCCTGAATTGCCTTCAATATTGAGCCCTGAAAGCCAAACTTTGACAAAACCGATGACATATAAGACTAGTGAACTCTATCAAGCTCCTTCTCTGCGTCTATAGACAGCAGCAGAGAAGGCGTTCGGCTCCATCCTGTGTGATGTATAATGTTGGTTATCCTTCTGGTGGCATCAGAGGTTCTGCCTTCCCTTCACAAAGCCCATGTGGTCTCCCTTAATGAGGGAGGGTAGACATTCTGATAATCTTTTGGCTAACAATTTTGCATATATTTTTATATCGATGTTTAAAAGGGAAATGGGTCTAAAGTTTGATAGTGTGATGGGATCTTTACCTGGTTTGGGTATCGTAACTATGTACGCTCTCAGCATCTCTGGGGGGGAATGCAGTTTTTGTGGCTGCTTTAGTGAAAACTGATTGGATATGCGGTGTTAAAATAGTACGAAACGTTTTGAAATATTCATTTGCGATTCCATCTGGTCCTGGTGATTTGCCATTTGGTAATGTATTTATAATTGATTCTATTTCTTCTGTTGTGAAGGGGAAGTTAAGTCTGTTGATTTGTGTGTCCGAGAGGGATGGAAGGTTTATTCCTCGAAGGAACTGTTGTATTTTTTCGATCGTGGGTTGGGGGGTGGAGGCACCTTGGTTTAAATTGTAAAGTTTGCTGTAATAATTGGCAGATTGGTTCACTATTTCTCGCGGGTTGATGATTTTGTGTTTAAGGGTGGGCCGTATCAGGTAAATGATCCTGATTTTAGTGCGGGCTTCCTTTATTCAGTTGGCAAGATATTTTCCCGCTCTATTGCTGTTTGCGTAGGAGTTTAGTTGTAAGCGCCTGAGATGTTTGTCATACTGTTGTGACAATAATTCTCGTAGGGTTTCCCTGAGCTGTGAGAGTGTTTTAGCTGTGGCATTACTGGGTGCATCTTTGCTTTGAGTTTCTAATTTACGAATTCAGCTAGTGTGGAGTTGAGTTTTGAGGTGTAACACTTTTTTTCTCTTGCTCCTAGCTGAATGAGTATGCCTCTCATGTATGCCTTATGGGCATTCTAGAGGATGTAGGGATCTTCTACTGACTTATCGCTGTCCTGAAAGAAGTTGCAGAGATGCTGATAGATTACAGGAGAGGTATGAGGTTTTTGTAATAGCCTAACTTTGCAGCGCCAAATGGATGAGGAAGATGAGGCATCCTGATCATGAACAGACAATGTAATCACAGCGTGGTCTGACCATGTAATGTCATGAATCTGAGTATATTCTACTTTTTGTAGCATCCATTTCCAAGAACATTATCTTAATGTGATTAGTTATCTTTCAGTGGGCTCAACACTGTTCCTGAAGGTTGTGTTCTGCTGTTTCAAATAGGTGTAGAGTAGAAAAATGTGTATTATGATAAGGAGGGATGGAAAAAGGAAGAGAGAGGTGGATAGGAAGGGTGAGGATGGGGGGGGGGGGGATAGGGAGGGAGAGTAGGATGGGGGGGGTTAGGGAGGGTGAGGATGAGGGTGGGGATAGGGAGGGAGAGTGGGATAGGAAGTCAGGCTGAGTGGGAGAGAGAAGATTAGCATGAGTAGGTAGAGGGACTGAGGGGGAGGATGAGAAATTCCTTCTCACTCATGTACTCACCTGTTCACTGACATGCATGCGTAACTGAAGAACTTCTTGTCATGTGCACCAAGGTCATTATACATGACCTTGAACTGTCCTCTCTCACTATTTGCAATAGCTGGATGGACCCAGTATCTTCTCACCTTCCTCCTGCTTTCCTCCATTTCTATCAAGACTACAGTATCAGTAGCAACCGTTGCCATAACAAAGGACATAGAACAATGCAAGATGCTGAAGCAACACACCCCACGACCCTATCAACACACCACCCCACTACTCTCTGAACAAAAACCAGGAAGTGTAGAGGAAGTTAACACCTTTTTTTTTACATCAGAAAATATCTTTATTCTATTGACCAGCACAAAAATGGCATCTGTATCCCAAACCCATGAAATTTGCATCAGAATGGCATTAAAATGACATTACAATTGCAGCTGTCAAGCACAAATCACACTACAAATTTGCACTAAAAACCACATGAAATCACTATGAACCTAGACTCACACTCTAACAAATCCCTGGGATATCTTCTATCCTGAAATTTAATTATCACCTGTTGCAGCCATACTTTACCAATTTACCTGGGTCGCTAATAAGGATGGGCCGAACATCCCCTTGTTTGGTTTGCAGCAGAACTTCCGAACAGAGGAAATGTTCTAACCAGAGGTGCAACTAGAACCTTCAGGGCCCCGGTGTAAGAAATTACGAAGGGTCACCTGACCCCTGGCCAGGGCCCTTCTCTCTTCCCACTGATCCTGGGGCCCTTTACTCCCATCACGGGTCCCTTTATTATGGTCCCACAGCCCTTTCACAAGTTCTGCAGTGGGCCCCCTTTCTACCATCTTCGGGCCTCCCATGATGGTAAAATGCCAGGGCCCGGTCACAATTGCAACCTTTGCAATCCTGATAGTTCCCTCACTGGTGTTAGTAGTTTTTAATTTTTATTTTATTATTTTTTTTACCATTTAATTGTATTCCTTTTACAAATTTATATTTACATTTTTTTTTTAGGAGCTCTGTTGGGGGGGGCTTTGATGAGATACCAGGGGTCTAAACAAACCTCAGACCTCAATCTCCTCAGCCTCGGCTGCACAGAATGAATGGACAGGAATAGTTGTGCACCGAGCCTGCCATTCATTCAGAAATGGAAGCATAGTAAAAAACAGTTTACTATGCTTCAGTTATGAATGAACCAATTGGTACCAATCACTGACTCTGTCCATTCAGAAAAAGAAGGAGCTGGTAAATGACAAAATGACAAGGGAGCCCCCAGATCCTGGCCCGCCCATGTGAATGGGTATTGGGTACATTGTACCCCGATGATGCTTAAAGTGAAACTATGAAAATGAAAAATTCCTCTAAATATCCTGTCTGGGGGGTCCCTTTAGTCTGCCTGTAAAGTGGCACATCTGTGTGATGTATAGAACATGTCACAGCAATAATGACATTTATTTATTTATTTTTTAATTTAATTTTTAATTCTCTTTTTATTTAATTAACCCATACAAAATACATATTTCTCATATAAATATTATTATTATTATACAGGGTTTATATAGCGCCGACAGTTTGCGCAGCGCTTTACAATATTAGGGCAGACAGTACAATTACAATACAATTCAATACAGGAGGAATCAGAGGACCCTGCTCGTTAGAGCTTACAATCTAGGAGGGAGGGTTAAATGATACAAAAGGGCAGTAAACTGCGGGGGATGAGCTGATTGAGAAAAAAGGAGTGTAGTTATTAAGTGGTGGCAGGATAGGCTTCCCTGAAGAGAAAAGTTTTCAGGGATCGCTTGAAGGTGGATAGATTTGGGGACATTCTGACCGATTGGGGTAGGGAGTTCCAGAGGATGGGAGAGGCTCGGGAGAAGTCTTGGAGGCGAGTATGAGAGGAGGTGATGAGGGAGCTGGAGAGCAGGAGGTCTTGGGAGGAGCGAAGAGGACGGTTAGGTTGGTATTTTGAGACGCCGGAAACGACGCCTGGCGGCTCTATTTAAGCCAGCAGAGCCTGCTGGCCGGTGCTGTCCGCTCTACAGCGTTTGGCTCCTGTGACCCCGGCTTTATTCTGAAAGACTTCCTGCACCTGTGACCCCGGCTTCCTGTTTGACCCGTCTGCCTGCTGCCTGCCCCGACCTTCTGCCTGCCTCTGACTACGCCTCTGCCTGATCCTCTGAACCTTCTATTGCCCGCACGTTGCCGATCCTGCCTGTACCCGACTACCCGCTTGCCCAAACCCCCTGTACCGCACTGCCAGCCCGTTACCGACCCAGCCTGCATCACCGACCATCCACCTGCATGAGCTTCAGGGGACCATCACCTGTCATCTGTGACCTAGTCCAGCCCTCGTGCCCCCCTGTGCTCCAGAGTTCCCTGTCTCCACTACCAGGGGTTCTTGAACCAGGGCCGCAAGGGAGGTTGCCCCCGCATAAGTCAGACTCAACCATCAGGTACGTGACAGTTGGTGATGTAGCTGGGAGCAGAGTTGTGGATGGCTTTGCAGCTGATTGTTAGTATTTTAAATTTAATTTGTTGGGCGAGTGGCAGCCAATGGAGGGATTGGCAGAGGGGGGGTGTCAGACATTGAGCGATTTGTAAGGTGGATGAGTCTGGCAGTGGCATTCATGATGGACTGGAGAGGGGCTAGTCTATTTAAAGGTAGACCAGTGAGGAGGGAGTTGCAGTAGTCGAGACGAGAGATGACCAGGCAGTGAATCAGGAGCTTTGTGGTTTCATTGGTTAGGAAGGGACGTATTTTAGAGATGTTGCGGAGATTGCGACGGCAAGCCTTACAAAGTGATTGTATGTGGGGCCAAAAGGAGAGTTCAGAGTCCAGGATAACACCGAGCACCCTGACATGTGGGGATGGGTGGATGGTTGTGCCATTGCTCTTGACAGAGAAGTCGGGGGAACTGGAACGTGGGGGAGGAAATATTATGAGTTCAGTTTTGGACAAGTTGAGTTTAAGAAAGTGGTGGGACATCCAGGCAGATATGTCTGTTAATAAGCTAGTGATACGTGAAGAGACTGATGGGGTGAGTTGGGGGTGGAGAGGTAGATTTGGGTATCGTCAGCGTAGAAATGATATTGAAAGCCGTGGGAGGCTATCAGCCAACCCAGGGAAGAGGTGTATATTGAAAATAAGAACGGAACCTTGGGGGACCTCAACAGAGAAGGGAAGAGTAGAGGAGGAGGTAGAATTGTAGGTTACGCTGAAAGTGCGATGTGATAGGTAGGACGAGAGCCACTGAAGAGCACAGTCACGAAGACCGAGGGAGTAAAGTTTTTTGAGGAGGAGGGGGTGGTCGACAGTATCAAAGGCAGCCGAAAGATCCAGGAGTAGGTGTATAGAGAAGTGTCCATTGGTTTTTGAAGTTAGTAGGTCATTTGTGAGTTTAAGAAGGGCAGTTTCTGTGGAATGTTGAGGGCGAAATCCAGATTGAAGGGGGTCCAGTAGGTTATTCTTAACAAGGTGGTCACTCAGTTGGTTGTAGACCAGGCGTTCTAGGAGTTTGGAAGAAAAGGGGAGCAAGGAGATAGGCGCAGATTGTTTAGATCGGTAGGGTCCAGGGATGGCTTTTTGAGTATGGGGGTGACCAATGCATATTTTAGAGCGTTGGGGAAGATGCCAGAAGAGAGGGAGAGATTGAAGATGTGAGTTAGAGAGTGAAGGATAGAGTCAGAGGGTGAGTGCAGTATTTGAGAAGGAATAGGGTCCAGTGGACAGGTGGTTAGGTGGGCATTAGAAAGGAGTTTAGCAACCTCGTTTATAGTAGCAGGTTTGAATAAGGATAGTGTCGATTGTGCTTGTTGACATGGGGTGTCAACTGGGGAGGATGCCTGTAGAGTGGAGATTTCGTCGCGGATTGTGTCAATCTTGCTTTTAAAGTGGTTAGCAACCTCCTGGGCAGTGAGTGTGTTAGTGGGCAGAAGCGGTGGAGGACGAAGTAGGGAGTTAAAGGTAGAGAAGAGTTGATGGGGACTGGATGAGAAGGTGTTAATAAGAGTGGTAATATAGGTCTGCTTGGCAGTGTGGAGGCGAGAATTGTATTTCTGGAGGGCAGTTTTGTATTGGTTGAAATCTTTGAGGGACTTAGTCTTGTGCCACAGACGCTCAAGGGCGCGGTTACGCTTTTTGAGGTTCCTGGTGTCGTTTGTTGGTCAGGGTTGCAGGGGTCGAGGCCTGATTTTGTGTGTGGTGAGGGGAGCAAGCTTGTCCAGGGTGGAGGACAAGGATTTATTGTAAATGGCAGTGGCTTGGTTGGGGCAGGACAGGGGTGAGATTTTTTCATAGAGGTGGTCAGTAGCAGAATAGAGGAGAGAAGTGTTGAGTTGGCGAAGGTTTCTACGGGTAACGGTTAGGCTATTGGAGGGGAAGGTGGTGCAAGACAGGGAGAGAGAGAAACTAATAAGGTGGTGGTCAGTGAGGGGAAAAGGATTGTTGGAGAAGTTGCATGGAGTGCATAGATAGGAGAGGACAAGGTCGAGGGTGTTCCTATCAGTGTGAGTAGGAGCCTGTACCCATTGGTTTAGGTCAAATGAGGAAGTTAGACTAAGAAATTTAGAAGTAGCAGTAGTGTTCATGTTAACTGGGATGTTGAAGTCCCCAAGAAGGATTGTGGGAATTTCAGAAGATAGAAAGTAGGGTAGCCAGGCAGAAAATTCATCAAGGAAAGTTGACAGTGGTCCAGGAGGCCGGTAGATCACAGCAATTCTTAGGGAGGTTGAAGAGAATAGACGTATACAGTGGGCTTCAAATGATGAGCGTGACAGAGAGGGAGGAGAGTGAAGAACCTGAAAGCTGCTCCATGGGGATAAGAGGAATCCCACTCCACCTCCCTTGCGTCCATTAGGCCTAGGGGAGTGAGTCCAGAGAAGGCCACCATGGGAGAGGGAAGCAGGAGAAGGAGAATCGCATTCGTGGAGCCAGGTTTCGGTGATAGCAAGTAGATTAAAGGAATTAGTGAGAAATAGGTCGTGAACGGCAGTGAGCTTGTTGCAGACAGAGCGAGCGTTCCAGAGGGCACAGCATAAGGGGAGGGTGGTTTTGGGAAGGAGGGGGATGGAGATTATATTGTGTAGATTGCGACTGCTGCCAGAGGGTGTGGGGTGGTGGTGATGTGTGTGGTTAAATGAGAGAGGCCCAGGGTTTGGGGAAATATCTCCAGAGGCTAGGAGAAGCAGAAGAGAAAGGGAAGTAATATGGGAATATGATTTATATGAGGGGATGTGCTTGAGCATCCTGGTTTTGTTATCATGTGGGCATAGAGTTAGAAAGAGGTGATGAGTGCAGTAAATATGACTCAGAATAACTCTCACATCAATAATCATAAACAGAATACATTACAATTACAGAAATAAAAAGGTGTGTGCCCCCCTAAAAACAGAACCCTTTCAATAATGTGACACCACCACCTTAGTACCCCCTATCCTTGGCCCTTTCATGTTCATGTGGGCAACCTCTATTATTATATGTGTCTTTAGTTAGGGATATATTTTTATTTACTATTTTTTTACAGAATGCCATTGATGGGGGTATTGTTTTTTACCGGTAATTGTTTCCCTCGCGTAAAACAATAACAGGCTTGTTAACATTGTCTACCCTGCACCGCCTGTGATATTTCGAACTAGACCCAACAGACATATCTCCATAGATTTTTCCAACATTACTAATGTAATTGCGGCAATCACCTTAAAGACTTCTCTCCAATATTCACTAATGGCTGGGCAAAGAATATGTGAGAGAAATTTCCCGGGGTATATCCGCATCTCCAACAACTCTGAGAGTGCGAGTTATTCCTTTTATGCAGTCTATCTGGTGTGTAGTATGCACGATGGACTATCTTATATTGTATCAATTTATCTTGAAGGGAAACTAATGCACGAAAAGGTATGTCCCAAATATCCTGCCAGTCTTCCTCCTTTAACATCGGAATATCTTGGGTCCATACTTCCCAAAGCCTTTCCAGGGCTTTCCAGGTCCCGATGAATTGAGATGGCTATAAATATTTGAAACTAAAATATCAAAATCTGCCACCAGTTTCCTGAAGGGGATTACAGTCCCCTGATCCATCACCTCTTCAATAGTTTTTATTTTACATTTGGCCTACCATCCCAGGTCTGGAATTGTCCCCAGATAGGCCAGCTGGGAATTTCCCCATAAAGGGGTATTTGGGGACAAAATAGGCCCGGGATGTTTCTCTAACGTTAAGCCCATTTTCCAAGCTCTTATAGTTGTCATCATTGAGGGGGTTAAGTGCTACCACCAAATGCACTATCGCAGCCTCCAACATGGATGCGGGATTATACTTATCTGGGCTCACCCACCCCACTGCCGTCACCAATTGTGATGCCAGATAATATTTATAACAGTCTGGGAAAGCCAGTCCCCCCCTCGACAGAGGGCACATTAGTGTGGATAGTTTACATCTGGGTGACTGGCCTTTCCATATAAATGAAGAAAAAATACTATTTAACTGCTTGGGAGCCATTGTGGGGAATTTCTAAACAAATATAATAGTTTAGGAAGAAATTTCATCTTTATTATGTTCACGTGACCCAGTAATGATAGTGGAAGTGTCTCCCATATCCTTAATTTCTTCTTCATTTCCTGAACTGCGGGGGCTATATTAATTGAAAAATAGTCTGAGGCCTGTCTTGAAATTACAATCCCCAAATACTTAAATTTTGTGACCCACTGCAGTGATGCGTTTATCAATGTTGATTTCACTGCCCCCAAATCTATAGGGAACATTTAGGATTTGGCCCAGTTAACCTTCAACCCTGCAACTGCTGCATATTTCTTCATCACATTTAAGGCTCCCTGCATCCAGCGTCATTTAAAAAAAAGCAGCATATAATCAACATAGAGAGCTACCCTCTCCTCCAGACCCCCAATCCTGAGGCCTCGGATATCCAGAGAGACCCGAAAAGGCCTCCGCCACTGGTTTGACAGCTATAGAAAAGAGGGTCGGGGAGAGAGGTCAGCCCTGACGTGTGCCCCTATACAATCGAAAAGGGGATGACAGTCTTCCCACCAGTTTTACAGACGACATAGGGTTCCCATATATCCTCAACCAGCAGATAAACACTAATAGTTATCCCATCCATGTCAGTACCTCCCATAGAAAGGGACATTCAACAGTGTTGAAGGCCTTCTCTATGTCTAATGAGGCCACCAACCTAGAACCTTCATTTATATGCTGGGTGTTTATATTGGTAAACAATCTACGTATATTGATATCAGTTGTTCTATGAGGCATCAGGGTCGGGGTTAATCACTGAGGTAAGCAGGGGTTGTAATCTAACCGTAAGTAATTTTGTTAAGATTTTAATATCATTATTAAGTAAGGCTATAGGCCTATAGGAAGAATCTCTATTTTCTTCATAGATGAGAATTATATGGGCACATCTCATAGAGTCAGGAAGCGTGCCTTCGGCTAGACATTTTGTATAGACCGTTGCTAATCTAGGGGCCAGTAGTTCACTGTTCTTTCTATAAAATACGATAGGAAGTCCACCTGGACCCAGAGCCTTTCCCCCTGGAAAGGAGTCTATGATTGTTTGAACCTCCTCTGAAGTAATAGGTTTGACTAACATTTGCCTTTCTCTATCCGATAACCATCCCAGAGCCACCTGGTCTAAAAGGACCAATAGCTCACCTGGGTTAAAGTCGGCAGGGAGGGAAGAGGTATAGAGGGATTCGTAGCATCAGTTAAAGGTATCCAATATATCCTCTGGTGCAGAAAGCCGCTCTCCCCCGGAGGTAATTACCACCGAAATGAGTGTAGGCGTGTTATCCTGCTTTTCTAACATTGCCAAATTTCTCCCATTTCTGTCTCCATGTTCAAATATGCTTTGTCTGTTTTTTTTTATCCATTCTAGTTATTTCTTACCTATGTAGGTTTAAATTCTGCTTAGCAGCCATCAATGCTTCAAAGTTATTACTTTTGAAAGGTTTTTATTTTGTATAAAGAGCAGAGTTGAAATACAAAACATAATTATACATGTTATTATAAATGGTGAGAAGGAGGTAGATCCAGAGGCATACAACAACTTACAGATCTTATAGGTAAGGTGTAGGCAAAAAAAATAATGATTTAACATTCTAAAAAAGAGTAGTACCATCTGTGCCAAATCTTAAGGGACATTTCCCAATGTGCTTCACAGTGTGATGAGTACCTTATTGAGTGGATGGCTTTTTTCCACTGTTCTGGAGTAATTGGTTGTTTGAGATCTGTTTCCCACTTTAGCATGGGTTTAGATTTTTGCAGATTAGTGTTATTTTGAAGTATACTATCAATAGATAGAATGTAGAATAGGGAGATGCTGGGAGGTGTTTTACTAGAGGGTTGGAGGTGGTTCCATATCTTAGAGTTCGTTAGGAGTGCTTTGGGAGGGTGTTTAGACAGTAATGTATGTATTCTTGTGACTGTGTACCTTTCTTTTGGTAGAAGATCATATTGATTCATTATAGTATTTATGGGTTTTAAGGAACCATTATCATATAGCTGAGATGTGTTGCTTAGGCCTTTCGCATTTAGTTGGGTTATAGGGAGCATCGGGATGTTGGCTTTTAACAACGTTATGGGTATTTCCGTGTTTTGGGCGATGTCGAATGATGATGTTTTAAGTGATGCTTGCATTGAGATAGGGAGGGTATCTAGTTTCCATGGTGTCCACAGGTCCGTGGCTAGTAGCCAGAATAGGTCTTTTGTGGGGGACAAGTGGGGGACAATGATGATTCTATTTCTTGCCAGAGGGGGGGTTTCATTATTGAACCATTCTGTAATGGCTGTTAGCCTAATTGCTTTGTAGTATTTGCTAATGTTTGGTACACCCGCTCCTCCTAAAGATTTGTGGCAGAACAAGGATTGTTTTGGGCATCTGGGTCGTTTTCCTTTGCAGATGAATTTGGACATTATGTTGTCTATTTTTGTTATGTATTTATTAGGGATTGGGGTGGGTAGGTTCCTAAAGAGATATAGTATTTGGGGGAGGATGTTCATTTTGAAGGCGGTTATCCTGCCGCCCCATGAGAACTTTACCTTCGTCATCCTGTTTAGTTTGTTTGAGATTTTAGATATTAGGGGAATCATGTTGACATGGTTTAGTTGTGACACTTTGGAGGTTAGTCGTATGCCTAAGTATTGCAGTTCTTTTGTGCTCCATGGGTATGGGACTTTAGATTGGATGAGGAGTTCGGTCTCCCGAGGGATCCCTAGGTTTAGTATTGTAGACTTCGCTGTGTTTTTTTTTTTTTTTATTTAAAAAAATATTTCAATTTATTTAAAGTTAATGTGTCCCTTGTCTTCCTATCTATTTCTCCCTTCCCCCAAACCCCCCTCCCCCCTCCTTCCTCCCCCCCATTTCCCCCCTCCCCTCGGGTCTTCCATCTCTCTTCTCCTTTTACAGATCCTGTTCCAGTCTTGGTCTCATTATTTCCAATTTTTTTTTGATTTTTTAAATCTAGACCATTCCTCCCATTTTCTTCTTCCTATATCTTTTCCATTTTCATCTGAGTATTTTAGCCCCTCCAAGCTCGCAACCCCATCCACCCTATTACACCACGAGTCTAGTGCCGGGGTCTCCTTTTGTTCCACCATTTAGGGATAAGGCTCTTTGTTACATTTAGGAGAGTCGGCACAAGCGTCCTGGTATATTTTTTAATAGAGCCCCCATGGAAAAGACACACCCAGGGATCTGATTCTATTGTTTCATTTGTAATCAGTTTAATTATTTCCCTTATTTCATCCCAGTATTTTTTTATCACCGGACAGTCCCACCACAAGTGAGCCATTGTACCTTTTGTCTTGCATCCTCGCCAGCAGTGGTCCGTTCCTTCTTTTTGATACTTTACTACCTTATCTGGTGTTAGATACCATCTAGCAGTACATTTATAATTCATCTCTCTAGTCATACTATCCACTGCGGATCCGTCTATAAGAGCTAATATATTTTTCCCACTGCTGATTAGTCTTTCGTGAACCTAGTTCCATTTCCCACTTGTCCATATATGGGAGTCGTTCCTCTTCTCCTAATATCATTAGTATCCTATACATCTTGGATACCCCTCCTCTCTTATTTGTTGTCACACATAATTTCTCAATTGGTGTGAGTCTTTTTTCTGATCTCACTGGTTGGGGGAGAGCCGCCACAAAATGTTTTAGTTGAAAGTACCTCCACGTGTCTATTTTACTAAACGTGTCACTTTGTTGTAGATCACCTAGTGATTTAATCGCCCCTCTATTCATTACATCCATTAGTTTTAATGTTTCATCTTTAATCCATTTCCCCGCCCACTTCTCGTGCCCCGGCATAAAGTAATTTATTCCACACAGTGGAGTGAGTGGTGAGTTATATTTCCAGTTCCCTATCCTCATCGTGTCATCCCATATTTTCAGTGCATTACGTGTGATCTCATTTGTGTTGCTATCCAACTTTCTGAATTCCGGTGGAATCCATATTATCTTCCCTAATTGTGCTTTTCTAATCTTACTTTCTAGTGTGACCCATTCCCCCCCCCCCCCTCGTTCCGTACCCATATTATCACCCGTGCCATAATATTTGCTTTATAATATTTTTTAATGTTCGGTAGTGCCAACCCCCCAACCCCCCCTATTTTTCTCCCTGTTTAGTATTGAGGCTTTTATCCTGGGTTTTTGACCTTTCCATATAAACCTTGTTATTATTTTTTTTTTATTATCTGGAAAAACTCTTGCGGAATGTGAATTGGCAACATCTGAAATTTGTATAAGATTTTGCGGAGTATGGTCATCTTAACTGCGTTTATTCATCCTATCCATGACATTGGTCTATATATCATCCTCCTCACCTCTTCCTTTATTTCGTTTAGCAGGGGGACGAAGTTTGCTGTATATAATCCCATTCTTGTTGCTGTTAATTTTACTCCCAAGTAATTTATTTCCTCTGTATTCCATTTAAAGGGAAAGTCTCTTTGCAGCACCCTCCTCTCCCGAGTCCCTACATTCATCGCTAGGACCTCTGACTTGCAGTGATTTATTTTGAAGTTTGATATTTCTCCGTATTTCCCAATCACTTCCAATAGTTTAGGGATAGTTTCTCCCGGTCTGCTGATGTAAATGAATAAATCATCTGCGTACGCTGTCACCTTATGTTCCTCTTTCTCAACTTCAAACCCTCTTATTTCTTGATGGTTCCTGATCACTGCAAGTAGTGGTTCCAGAGCCAATACAAATAGGACTGGGGACAGGGGGCAACCCTGTCTCATCCCGTTTTGCATCTCAGAGGGACGGGTTAGTTCTCCATTTATTCTGACCCTCGCCTTCAGGTTCTCATAGAGAGCCCTAATCCAGTTTCTCATCTTACTTCCAAGGCCTATGGTCTCCAACGTCTGAAACATGAAGTCCCAGTCTACCCTGTCGAAAGCTTTTTCGGCATCTATTGACAGGAGTAGACTGGGACTTCCCTCTCTTATTCTCTCCTGGAGCAGCAGTAGTGTTCTTATTCCGTTATCTCTTCCATCCCTCCCAGAGACAAAACCCACTTGATCCTCTTTTATTATGCCTTTTACTACTTTTTTTAATCTGGTCGCCAGGATTTTTGAGAAAAGCTTAGTATCAGCATTTAATAAGGATATAGGCCTGTAGCTAGAACAAAGACTGTTTTCCTTCCCCTCCTTCGGAATCACCGTAATGGTAGCCATCAGTGATTCACTTCTCATACCCCAACTACTTCCTATCCCATTCATATATCTCTTCATAATTGGAATGAATATTTCTTTGAATTTTTTATAGTACCCTATAGGGAAACCGTCTGGCCCTGGACTTTTTCCCTGGGCCATATCTGTCATTGCTGTCTCTATTTCCTCCGTAGTTATCTCGTGCTCCATTTCTTATACCTCCTCCCTTTCAATTTGTGGCAGCTCTGCTAAGTTAAAAAATTCTTGGGCTTTCTCTCTCCTCTGATTTTTTTTTCCCCCGGGGGTCTATCTCTCCTTTCCTTACCGCTTATAGTTTACTATAATACTCCCGGAAGGTGTCTGCTATCTCCTCTCTCTTATATCTAGCCTTCCCTGTCTCCGACTGGATCTTCTCATTGTAGTTCCTAGATTTTTTCTTTTTTAATACCCTGGCCAAGTGTTTCCCTACTTTATTTCCCCCTAGATACCTCTCTTTTTTAATATAGTTGTATATGATACGGTTTTCCTGTTCTATTAGGTCTTTTAGTTCCTCTCGTTTCTCCATTATTCTTTTTAATACCTCTTCTCTCATCCCTCTTTTTTTATGTTCCTGTTCTAATTCATGTATTCTCTTTATTAACTCCTCCTTTTCCTTCCACCTTTCTTTCTTTTTCCCTTTTTCTATGGCAATCATTACCCCTCTTATATAGGCTTTATGTGCCTCCCATACTATTGGGTCTGGTATCACTTCTGAGGTGTTTATCTCAAAAAAACTGGCCAATTCTACCTTTATTCGCCTCACCGTATCTTCCTCATTAAGTAGTTCTTCACTTAATCTCCAACCCTTCTCCTTTCTCAGATCTTCCCCCATATCCATCTCCAAGGTCACCGGAGCATGGTCAGATATTGTGGTTCTTTCTATATTTGTTTCCCCCACTCTCTCTAATTCTCTGTGTTCCACTAGGATGTAATCAGTCCTTGAATACGTCCCGTGCACAGGGGAGAAGAAGGTATAGTCTCTTTCTTTCGGTGCCACGCCCTCCAGACGTCCATCAGCTGGCTCTGGAACATCTTCTTCTTAACTCTTCCTCTTTTTTTATTTGAGATCCCCTGTGCACGGGACGTACTGTCCCACATTTGATCCAGACCAAAATTAAAGTCCCCCGCCACAATTACCAACCCTTCTTTGAATTCCTCCAGTTTTTCTAGGAGCCTACATAAGTATCCTGCCGGGTCTTTGTTAGGCCAATATATGTTGGCCAGAGTACACTTTTTATTGTCTAGCCTACCTTTTAGGAAGATAAACCTTCCTTCTGAGTCTGTCAGCCTTTTATTACAAACTGTACCCTCCTTGAGAACCCTATCGCTACCCCTTTAGCTCTTTTTGATTGTGAGTCCCCCTGGAACCACAGTGGATATTTCTGGGAGTATATTCTAGTTTTCTCGTCATTTGACAAATGGGTCTCCTGAAAAAACACTATTTCTGCCCTATGACGGTCCAACTCCTGCAAAATTATTTGTCTCTTTCCGGGACACCTCAGCCCCCGGACATTATATGTTATAATCTTAACCATCTTCTCTCCGCTTAAAGATTAGTTTATAATGGAGTACCAAGACTGGGAATACGGGCGGCTCATTAACGCCCTTTCTTCTCTGTCTCTTTCCTTCTTGGAAGACCTGATCTCTCCCTTTCCCTCCCCCCTGTCCTTGCCCTTGTGGAGCTTTTGGGTCTATCCCCGACCTTCCACCTTGGCGGGTAGGGGATGTTCCCATCTCCCTCCCTCCTGGTTGCCCCCAGAGTGGAGCTCCTGTTTGGCGCTGATCCAAGTTCTTGATCTCAGACTTCGCTGTGTTAACTTTGTAGTATGAGATACTGCTGAATTGTTCTAGAAGTTGATGTGTGTGTGTTATAGATTGTAATGGGTTTGTAAGCATTAAAATAATGTCATCTGCGAATAAGTTTATTGTATGTTGTTGCTTCTTGAATTTGAAACCTGTTATTAGTGGGTGTGCTCTGATAGCTTCTGCTAATGGTTCAATTATCAAATTAAAAATTGTTGGGGAATGTGGGCAGCCCTGTCTCGTCCCGTTAGAGATTTCAAAGGGTTTGGAGATTGCTCCTGTGGTGTATACCTGCGCTGATGGATGTGAGTACTGGGAGGATATGGCTGATTTGATGTGTCCTGAGAACCCGAACTTTGTTAATACTGCGGACATGTAATGCCAGTGTACCCTGTCGAACGCCTTCTCTGCGTCCAGAGCTAGAAACAGAGAAGGCGTTCTAGTTCTTTCAGTGTGATGGATCACATTTATAACTCGTCTAGTCGCATCTGCTGTTTGGCGCCCTGTCACAAACCCGGATTGGTCTCTTTTGATCAGTGAGGGTAAGATTCTCATAATTCTCTTAGCAAGTAGTTTAGCAAAAATTTTGACGTCACTATTTAATAAGGATATTGGTCGGAAATTGCTTGGGGTCGTTGGTTCTTTACCTGGTTTGGGAAGCGTAACCATGTATGCTCTCAACATCTCTGGCGGTAGTGAAGAGGTATGGATAGCTTTGGTGAGGGTTTTTAGGAGGTGTGGGTTTAGTTTGTCTCTGAATAGTTTATAATATTCGTTAGGGAGGCCATCTGGGCCTGGGGATTTCCCATTGGGTAGGGAAGTTATGGTTTTTGATAGTTCAGTAAGTGTGATGGGTTCGTTCAGAGATTGTAGTTGGTCTTCAGTGAAAGGAAATTTTGAATGTCTGAAGTTAAGGGTTGAGGGGTATCTGTATCCGCTTTCAAATTGTATAGAGACTCATAGTACTCAGCGAATTTGTCTGCTATTACTTGAGGGTGAGTTATTTTGCCTTTGTGTGTGGGGTGAATTAGAAATTGTATTCTTTCTTTTGCTTGTTTGATTTTAATTCTATTGGCTAGGTATTTCCCCATTTTATTGGCCGGAGAATAGGTGGTAAGTTTAAGTTTTCGTAAGTGGTGATCATATTGTTCCAGTAAGAGGTTTCTAAGGGAGTTTCTGAGGGTTTGTAGTTCCTCTGCCGTTTTTAAATTGGGGAGTTTTTTTGTTTTGGGATTCTAATCTGCTGATTCCTTTCACTGTGTCTTCTACCCTCCTGTTGCATTCTCTTTTTGCTCTCAAGTTTTGCTGGATGCAGATACCCCTTATGAGCGCCTTATGTGCGTTCCAGACTGACCATGGGTCAGTTACCGATGGGACATTTGTTTGAAAAAATTTGCGAAGATGTTGAGAGACATACTTATTGGTTTTAGGATTTTGTAAAGTTTTGAGGTTGCACCTCCATATAGCTGCTCTGTCTTTCGGTTCCTGTTCCTCCAGTGAGAGCTGTACCATAGTGTGGTCTGACCAGGTAATGGTTGCCACACTGGACGAAGAGGACCTCTGGAGGAGCCACAAATCTGTCAAATACATATCAATACGGGAATAGATTCTGTGCCTAGAGGAGTAGAATGAGTAATCTTTCGCCAGTGCGTGGTGACATCTCCACACATCATATAGTCCCTCTCTACGCAACAGGGGTCCCAGTGATGGCCTCCTCCCCCTTGTTTCAGAGGAGGAGTCCATCTCCGGGTTTGTTGTTAGATTAAAATCTCCACACATCATTAAATGTCCATATTTGCATTTGGATATGGTTGCCATCAGTCTGTGGAGGAATCTCAGTTGGTGGGTGTTGGGTACATACACCGTAACCAGAGTGAGTGGAATGTCGTTTATTTTGCATAGCAAAATAAGGTATCTTCCTTTAACATCCCTGATAACGTCTTTCATCTTGAATTTGAGAGAATGTTTAAGAGCTATTATTACCCCTTTATTTTTTTGTGGACCATTTGCCAGGAATACATGAGGGTATAGCTTGTGTGAACATTTCGGGTGTTTCAGCTCTTGGAAATGAGTTTCCTGTACGCTAACTATATCAGCGTTTGCAGATATGGCTTCTTTCCAAAGAGAAAATCTTTTCGCCGGGTGGTTTAACCCGTTGGCGTTTATTGATATGCATTTAATAGTCATTTGTTAGTGTCAAAGTTTGTGTTTGTGTCAAATTTGGTTAACTTGCAGGGCAGTGATGCGTGGTCCGTCCATTTGTGATTCAGGTTCAGTACGGTGGCCTTGCTTCCAGAGACTTGGGGCTTTAAACTGTTGAAAGAAAACTGAAAGTTAACGTAAAAAGAGGACCTAAACGTAGGTCCGGTAAAAGAACTAGCTGTTTTGTTATTCTTGAGGGCCATAGGATATAAACAACTCCATTGGCCAGGGATAGAATGTCGTTAGTCAGTGTGGTTTTGGGTGGTCTGTGCCTCCTTCTGTTTGCCTGTTTTTGGCTGGTCTTTTACGTGATACAATTTGCCACTCTTCCTCCAGTGGTGTCGGGTGGGTGGTGTGCGGTTGTGGGGGTGTGCCATAGGGGGTAGAATGCCCCATTTCCTCAGTGCATTAAGACCTTCTTCCATATTTGGAATCAGCATTGTGTTGCCATTGTACGTTACGAGTGGCTGGGTATTTCCAGCGGTGTGGAATACTGTGGTTTCGCAATGCTTTAGTGATTGTTGCTAGGTTCTTCCTTCTCTGCAGCGTGTGTTTGGACAAGTCAGGTAGCATTTGCAAGCCTGTGTACTCCCCTGGTAGGTCTGCGGTTCTCCTGAATGTTGTTGTGATTAGTTCTTTGGATTTGTAGTAATGCATTCTAAGGATTACGTCCCTGGGTACTTCTGAGGCTAAAAAAGGACGGTTTAGGCAGTCTATGGATTCTGTCTATCAGCAACTCATCCGCAGAGAGGGATGGTATTATTTTAGTGAATAGCTCAGTCACATATCTCTGTAGTTGCTCCTGGGGTATACTTTCTGGAATACCTCGTATTTTAAGGTTATTTCTTCTAGCTCGGTCCTCTAAATCCGAGATCTTGGCTTTTATCCACTCTCTTTCCTCTGTGTGGTTGCTGTGTGCATCCACTATGGAGTTAAATGAAGTGGTAATCTGTTCAATGGATGATTCAGTGTGTGCTACCCTGTCTCCCAGATCCTGGAGCTCATGCTGGAACTGCTGCATGCACTCTTTTATGTCTGTCTGCAGTGAGGTTCTAAGTGAGATCAGCATTCCTTTCAGTGTTATATCTGAGATTGGCTGTCCCATGGTAGGGAATGCGTCTATGGGGTCTAGAGCGGTTTGTTGTTTGCTGCTAGTGTTAGGGGATGTGCGGCCTACCTCCATATCATTCTCCACCTCCTGTTGATCTCTCCGCGGCCTGGACTTTGCTGGGCTCTGAGTGGAGGGAGATGAGGATCCTGAGGAGTTCCCACTCTCTGGGTTCCCCACTTGCCTCTCTCCTGGGTGGGTGCTGTTGCGGTGCTGCGTGCTGTCTCTGGCTCCACGTGTCGGTTGGGACCGCAGACCTCCGCCATGCTGTGTAGGCCTTCCGGCGCTGAGGTGGAAGAAGCTGGCGAGCTTCTTCACATGAGAGCTTTCTTTTTTCTTTCGGGTCATTCCCGATCTTGTCTGCAGCGTGTCTGGGTCACGTGGGCTTTCGTTCGGCTGCCGAGGCGCTGATCGTCGCTGTCTATCCCGGGTGGCTGAGCGGAGCTCTTAGGTCATTCAGCCATCTTCTCCGCCGGTCGCCACGCCCCTGTCTTTTAATACCTTTGACTGGCATTCTATACCAGGCAACTTCCAGCATTTAGGATCTAGTGAGTATTTCACCCAAGTTAAAAAAAAATGTAGGTTCAGTGATTGCAGATTACCTCTGAATTCTTACAGTGAGATTGGAGTGTGCAGCTACTAATGTCAGTAGTTAACACTTCTCAGCTATTTTTGACTACACCAACTTACTTGGTAGTGGTCTGCAAAATCTTCAAAATACAAAATGTATGACATTTACCGGCCAGCAGTTATGATCCTGTCTGTCTTTCCATATTTCAGCATAATCAGTTTCTAGATAATAGATTCCATACCTGTAATTACAAAGGCAGCATGTTCAAAGCTAAAATCTTTTGAACAGGTGTACACATTAATTCTCTGAAAAAGGAAACATCACAATTCTGCATACTTTCCTTATTACTGCTAATGTAGACATTTCAAATGTTATGAACATTAAGTACTTTTTGTTGCCGACAATAAATACATATTTAGCTCATTTTTTTTAAGCCAACTGAAAGCAAAGCAATTTGCTTTTATTCTTCACAATATTTTTTGCTTTTTGCTATAATAAATATCCAAAAAAAAATGTAAAAAAACTAAATTTCTTCCTCAGTTTAGGCCAATATGTATTCTACATATTTTTGGTAATAAGCGTATATTGATTGGTTTGAGCAAAAGTTATAGCGTCTACAAACTATGGGAATAGATTTATTGCATTTTTATTTTATATATATATGTATATATATATATATATATATATATATATATATATATATTTACTAGTAATGGTGGTGATCAACATTTTTTTAGCGGAACTGCGATATTGCAGTGGACAGATCGGACACTTTTGACACTTTTTTGGGACCATTGACATTTATACAGTGATCAGTGCTAAAAATAGGCAATCAAGGGGTCAAATGTGTTCCCTCTGTGGTGTTTTTAACTGTATGGGAACCGGGCTGAATAGAGGAGGAGAGAGATCGCTGTTCCTGAGTAGTAGGAGCTGACAATCTCTCTCAACTCCCCTGTCAGAACTGGGATGTGCTTTGTTTACACTCGCAGATTCCCATTCTGCCTGTCTTGCAGGGGCGGCCCATTCATTAAGGGCACACGGGTGCCGCCCCCTCTGTCCAAGCCACCCCCTATATGCTATGCATGAATCTATCCATGGCCACCCGTGACCACCCCCTATTCATGGGGCTAGCCCCTTTCAGGATGCCAGCTGCATGAATTACCAAGGGGGGGGGTTTCTTTGAAGCATCTCATTAGATGCCATAGGCTCTAATAGGCTTCACCATAAAGTGGCATGTGGCACAGAAGGTGACGCCACAAGCCCTTAAATAGGCAAATTAACATTTGCTTTTCTAACAATGAACCGCTCTCCACCAATCAGGAAACACCGGCATGTTACCGATTTCCCGATTGGCGGAGAAGACAGGAGATCCTATTGGACGCCTTTCTCGGAGGAGGGGGTTGCACGGGCGAAACCAAGCCACTCGCCGGACACCGTTCGCTGCCTGCTGCCCGCTCCTAGATGGGGTACGTGTGTGATGTTCTGACTGCCCTGGGGGGAGTACTGTCAGTGCTGCTAGCCCTGTGGTGGGGGGAGGGGGGTAGATGGATGCTGGTACCCCTCTGGTGATACTATATACCCCTCTGGTGATGCTATATACTCCTCTGGTGATGCTGTATATACTCCTCTGGTGATGCTATTTACTCCTCTGGTGATGATGTATATACTCCTTTAGTGGTGCTATATACTCCGCTGGTGATGCTATATACCTCTCTGGTGATACTTTATATACTCCTCTGGTGATGCTGTATATACCTCTCTGGTGATGCTGTATATACTCCTATCTAACGATGCTGTATACTCTATCTGGTGATGCTGGGCTTTATACTCCAGACACAATGGGTGGAATCTATAAAGGGTGAGGCTTGTTAGAAGTGGGAGGGGTCAAAAAGGAAGGGCAGGGCCTGGTCCCCATACTAAAATTTCACCAACTGCCACTGCTGTCTCGGGAGCGATCGCAGGGGGCCAGCGGACATAGTCCGCCCCAATCCGCTGATTGGCTCCACCGCTAGCCAGTGAGCGCACGTCCACACCATTCATTCCCATGGCCACCATACAGCTGATTTGTGGGAATGAGCCGACCTGTCGCCATATTATGATTGTGGGGGGTCAGCAAGTGCTTAAAGTCCAGATTTAGGGGGGCGCATGCGCGAGGCTCTCAGCGACGGACATGCCTAGCTAGAGCTCCGCTCAGGCACGAACATCTCGGCAGCTATACGGCATCCAGGCTCCGCAAAAACTGCCCTCCGCCGCTCCTAATCTGCCCTAGATACCCAGGAACCCGAGCATGGTAGCGGGTAACCCTAAGCCCAAGCTCTGGAGCAAGAACATTCGGGACGTCCTGACTCGGGCCTCTGCCAAGATGGCGCCGGTATCCCCTCGCTGCAGCGGCAGCTCAACGCGGACGCCAAAGTTCAAGGGGAGGACGAATATCCATCCAGACGAGGGTGAGTCCGATAACGAACCCCTAGCCTCACCGATATCACCCAACAGCTGCACACATCCAGACCCCCTTCTGCAGCAGTTCGAACGCATGCTTACAAGGGCCCTTCAACGCACCTCAGATGAAATCACAGAAAGGCTGTCTAGAGAAATCAGAGAACTAGGCCATCGTACATCTGAACTGGAAATCCATGCGGACGAATTAGAGACACAGGCGGCAAACCATGCAGACGAGATAGAGTCTCTAAAAGAAGCTAACTTAGCCCTACAAGCACAGATCGAGGACCAGGAAAATAGGGCCAGACGATCCAACGTTCGGATCAGAGGTCTGCCAGAGACCATATTGCACTTACAATCCACCGTTACAGCTCTATTCCAAGAGCTATCCCCCTCTATCCCAATTGATAGACTTGAAATGGATCGCATACACCGGGCCTTAGCCCCTCGCAAAAAGGATGGTCCTCCCAGAGACATCATAGCTAAGATGCACTACTTCCGCACCAAAGAGCAACTCCTGACGGCAGCCAGACAGAAAGAAAATCTCACCTTCCAAGGCCACAACTACCAATTGTTTACTGACCTATCTAAAACCACAATTATGAAGCGAAGAACCTTCAATCAATATCTGGAAATCCTACAGCATCACAAAGTCATATATTCCTGAGGTTTCCCCTTTTCTCTACGCTTCACATTCCAGGGTCGCAAGTACCAATGCAAGACGGCTGAAGACCTCCGCGATCAACTACAAGCGTTACATCTCTACACTTCCTCTGCAGCTTCATCGCAGAACACCCGCCGAAGATCTGCTTCAGCCTCCCCGCAAAAGTCTGCTTCTTCCCCGTCATCCACCACCAAAACCGCAAGGAACCAGGCACCGCAAGATTCCATGGACTGAACTCTATCTACACTGGGTGAGTCTTTCACTGGCCCTTGGGCCAGCTACCAACCATCAGGGACAAACTGTTACATGGCCCATCACAACCCTGGGCTTTATAGGTTACCCGTTAGTAACCTAATTGGTTGAATGTATCCAAATTTGTTGTTCCAGGTTTTACACATGGTTATCCTTGACTTGGATTTAAGTTTTGATGTTTGTTTATCGCCATCTTGATTGGCTGTCTTGGCCCTCTGCTCTACCCTGGTCTGGCCGATCCCCTCCGGTTCTCCCCTTTTTGGGGGAGGGGGAGGTCGAGACCCCTGGGAGGGAGTCGGGGTCCAACTACACCCAGTTCCCTTGATGTATTTACATTTACTTTTGTTAAAGCTTGCCAGTCTTCCCAAGGAACAATTTCATTCCTTTTGCTAACGAGACCTGGTATACACGGTGACCCCCTTGGTCCTCTTCAAGGGTTCGGGGGGACACCGGGCGAACTGGTTCACATGATAGAGGTCTCCTTAGGCTTCCCGCCCCCTCTGTCGTGTATTTAACTAGCCTAGGTTTTGTACGCCACTTCCCCTTGTCCCTCCTCCATGATGATGACCCTGCTGTTCAATACCTACCTGCCATCCCAAGAAGCCAGCCACCTTAGTACTGGTAGGCCTTGTTCACAATTATGTTTTGCTGTAACCTATCCATTTTTTTAAGGACTTATCGTACCTTTTATTGTTATTCTGCTCAATCCTCCCCCTAATTCATCATATGCCGACTGTTCGTGCCTGTTTGTCACTGTTGCCCCCTATCTTGCCCATAGAGTGTCCACATAGGCACTCTCTGAGCAACATGACTCCCTCTGCCGAGGGCAATTCACCCTCCGTAGACGGAATTTGCCATTCTTCTACGTCTCACTCTTCCTTCCCCCTTTCTTTTCTCTCCCCACCTCACGCTCTACACCCTTCTCGGTTCTCCCCCGATTCCTCGCCGGTGGGTCCACACCCCTGCTGAGCCACAGCCACTTCATATAACATTCTCTCCTCCACACCCATGGCCCCCTTGAACGTCCTCACACTTAACACTCAAGGCCTAAATTCCCCCAACAAAAGGCGTAAAGCCTTCAGAGCTTTCGCCTCGCTGAAAGCCCATGTAGTCTGCATTCAAGAGAACCATTTCACGGACCGCCACCACCCCAAATTTTTAAGCTCTTCGTACCCACAATTTTACACGGCCTCAGCATCAACCAAATGTAGGGGAGTCTTAATTGGCTTTTACCGCACGACACCCTTTACCCTTACAGCTGAAATTAAGGACCCTGAAGGCAGATACCTGATCCTGAAAGGTACACTGCTTGACTCAGAAGTAACGGTGGTATCATACTATGCCCCGAACCGCAACCCGACTGCCTTCCTATCAAATTTATTCCAAATGGTTAATGCACACAAACAGGGAACCCTACTAATATCCAGTGATTCCAAACAGGTCATTCACCCTACGTTAGATAAATCGCCTTCCACGCCCATCCCGGGTCCATCTAAACTCGCCTTCTCCCATCTGCTTCAGCAATACTCACTAATTGACACCTGGCGGGAATGTAATCCAACCAAAAAACAGTATTCCTTCTATTCCCACCCTCACAATTCCTTCTCGCGTATCGACCACATCTTCACATCCGTGGGAACCACACCCGCCCTGATCACCTCTATTCTGGTCCCCATCCCCTGGGCGGACCACAATGCTATAATGACTTCCTTCACTTCCCTATTCCCACGACAAAAGGACTTCGCCTGGTCCCTCAATGACACCTTACTAGCCAACCCTTCTTACGCCCTTGAAATAGCCACTGAGATCCGCAGATATATTTCAGAGAACAAAACAGAAGGAATTTCTCCTCTAATAGTCTGGGAAGCTCATAAACCGGTCCTACGAGGCTTTCTAATAAGTTTAGCCACAAGACGGAAAAAAGATAGGAAAACTCTTTTTCAGACCTTAGAGGCAAACTTCTCGCAAGCACACGCTAACTTTCAAGCAAACCCTACTGCAACGCACAAGCATGAAGTTGATAAAGCCAGGATTGAACTGGACTTATTTCTAACGGACTCAGCTGAGAAATCTCTTAGGCGTACCAGACATAAAATCTACACTAAAGCCAATAAACCAGACACCTTCCTTGCCCTGACGTTACGCAATACAGATAAATCACATAAACCAATTCGCCTCCAAACCGCCCCAAATGTCTATTCCAGCAACCCAATAAAAATTCTTGAAACGTTTCGCCGGCATCTCTCCTCCCTATATGACCAACCACCCCCAATAGACCAATCATTGACCTCTACTTTTCTTGATGCCATCACCCTGCCCAATATCCCAGCCTCTGAAAGAGAAAAACTTGACGCCCCCATATCTGAAGAAGAGGTCGTTAAAGCAATCAAATCCCTTAAACTACATAAAAGACCCGGGCCAGATGGCTTCACGGCCACCTACTATAAGCAATTCACCAAACTACTTGCCCCCCTTCTTTCCGAGGCCTTCAACTCCATATTGAAGGGCCGCTCGTTCAACCCTGAATCCCTTCATGCTTCAATATCTATGATCCCTAAACCAGCAGCAGATGAATCATCCTGGACAAACTACCGACCAATATCCCTTTTAAATATAGATATCAAAATCCTCACAAAAATCCTATCCTTACGATTGAACACCATTATAGGCTCCCTCATTCACAAGGACCGGGTCGGGTTCATACCCTCTAGACAGGCAGGTGATAATGTCAGAAGAGCTTTTCTTATATCCCACTACGCTTGCACACGCAATATCCCTGCCTGTTTCCTCTCCCTGGATATACGTAAAGCTTTTGATAGCCTATCATGGCCCTACCTACATTTAATCCTACAGAAATGGGGCTTTAGCCTGCATTTCCTCCGTTGGATCACCTCATTATACTCTACTCCCTCAGCCCACGTGAAATATGCCGGATTTCGCTCCGACCCCTTTCAGGTACGCAGAGGGACTAGACAGGGCTGCCCCCTATCCCCTCTCTTATTTGCACTAGCCATGGAACCCCTGGCGCAAATGATCCGCTCTAATCAGGACATCAAGGGAATAGAAATAGGTGGTCACCAACACAAACTGTGCTTATTTGCTGATGACGTCCTTATTTTTCTTTCCGCTCCCCTGACATTCACCCCCATCTTACTCAACACATTGGACAAATTTGCTAGCATTTCTGGACTAACAGTAAACCCACAAAAATCTAAAATCCTTAATATCTCCCTACCTACCCCTCTCCAAGAGCAACTTCAACAAGTCCTACCCTTCTCCTGGGCCCAAAACCACTTAACCTACCTGGGAATTAAATTAACCTCAGACCCCACTAATCTTTTTTCGGCTAACTATCCCCCAATGCTAGCACACCTCACAAAACTAATGAACTCCTGGTCAGCCCTACCTATCTCCTGGTTGGGATGTATCACTGTTGTGAAAATGGTAATCCTACCTAAGATACTGTTCTTGTTTATAGTACTCCCCATCTCAATTCCCGCTTATTGTTTCCGTATCTTGCAAAGAAGGGCCCTAGCCTACACTTGGGGTAAAACTAAACCCCGCACGTCTAAGTCTGTACTTTACCAACACAAATTGCAGGGAGGACTGGGCTTACCCTCCTTCCTGAAATACTATCAGGCGTCACAGGTAGCTATGCTTACAAAATACCACGCCACTAAAGAAGTCCCCTTGTGGGTATCACTGAAAGCGGTTGATTGCGATTCCCTCTCGCTAGCCAACATTCTATGGCTTCAAGTCAAAAATCGAGGTAAAATAGCAAACCCAGTAACGCGCCACTCTCTCCACATCTGGGACACCCTTAAATTTAAATTCAAACTGCAATCTGCCCACAATCCTCTCCTCTCATACTTACACAACCCCACTTTTTACCCAGCCTGGGTTGCTCCAGCCTCCTTTTCTAATTGGGTGAATGCAGACCTACTCAGGGCATACTCCTTTTTCATTTCGGATAAATTTATGTCTTTCCCAATGATAAGGGAATCCTATGGCCTCCCTAGTTCTGAGATCTTCCGGTATCTCCAGCTCAAACATTTTTTTACCTCATGTAAGCGTCAGGACACGACCCTCCCATCTATGACAAGCTTCGAACATATATGCTTTAAGGAACCACACTGTCAAGGATTAATCTCCCTAATATATAAGAGCTTACTTGACCCCTCTGGTCAGATAACTCTCCCCTACACTTCTAGATGGGCCCAAGACCTCAACCTGAATATAGACCCAGACACCTGGTCGATTATCTGGCAGAACACAAAATCAGCTTCTCAAAACATAGTCGCATTGGAAACAAACTGTAAGGTCCTACTTAGATGGTACCTGGTTCCTGCTCGTATAGCTAAATTTGCTCCCACACATTCCCCAAATTGTTTCTGTGGCTGCCCAGAGGCGGGTACCCACAACCATATTTGGTAGACATGCCCGGTCGTTGCCAAATTTTGGTCAGAAATCTTTAAAATGATCTCAACCATCACCAAAATCAGAATTGAACCATCCCCTGACACAGCTATACTAAATGTAAAACCTCCGGGAGTCAACAAATATAGCTTTAAACTACTGCTTCAGATAACCACCGCTGCCAAACAAACTGTGGCCAAGGCCTGGAAATCCCCACACCTGTCCATCTTAGAAACCATCCAAAGGGTCACTAACGCGATGATACACGCCAAGATTGAGGCAACGATACTCAACATTATACTTAAATTTGAGCGAATATGGCTGCCCTGGACAGAACACTGTCTCCCTGCTAATTTTGACCCTGCCCTACTCCTCCCGTAATGACCTTATCACTTAACCTTTCCCATGCTAGACAAGTAAATCTTTACTCACTCCTACCCCCCTCCGGCGAGGAACGGGGACCTTCACCTCTACTTTACCCTATACTGTCTTCTTCTTCAACCTCTCTTAATGTCATTCCTTCTCTTATGGTCCACCTTCCTGTTTTTTTTTAAAAAAGGCTCCCAAGCGGGGGCGCATGCGCGCAGCGGCACCGAGCAGTTATGCACGTGTGAAGCTCCGCTCCAGCTAGACACGAGACCGCTGGCACGAAAGAACTCGGGACCCCGTTTCTACCACCCAACGACGGCGGAACCCTTACAGACCCTGGGGGAACAACCAGAATGGTTTCAGGATCCTCTAAACAGAAGATAAAGTCGCGGAACATCCGCGATGCTCTATCCCGCCAGGGATCCAAGATGGCGCCGGCACCTGTTACAAGGCCGAACACTCCCCGCTCTCACAAACAAACGCCAGGCTCTTCTCAGCATTCAGGCGGAGGAGACACAGACTCAACATCGGGATCCGATGCAGGTAGCACACACACGGTAAAGCGTGCTGATATGTTCTCCAGGTTTGAAGCTATGCTGCAGAAGGCCTTGAAGCAGACCTCTGATCACATAACTGACAAACTAACCAAGGAGATCAGGGAGCTGGGCATGAGAACTGCAGAACTTGAGGTAAGAGCTGATGACATGGAATGCTGCATACAAAACAACACAGCTGAGATTGAGAATCTGAAAGAGGAAAACTCTATGCTGCAAACCAGGCTAGAGGACTTTGAGAATAGGGCCCGGAGGTCCAATATCAGGATCAGAGGGATCCCCGAACGGGTCATAGACCTACAAGCCACAATGACAGCACTATTTCAGGAGCTGCAACCGGCCATCCCTGTGGAAAGGTTGGAAATGGATAGAATCCACCGCACCCTAGCCCCTAGAAAGGAGAATGGACCCCCAAGGGACATTATAGCAAAGTTCCACTTTTACCGCACAAAGGAACAGCTGCTTGCAGCCGCAAGAGG
>BLSH010417371.1:327601-345004 GCA_018402905.1 Glandirana rugosa
AGACAAGTCTGCCACCTTCCCCTCCCTTATCATCATTACTTGCCCCCTGTTATTTAACAGTTGTCTGTTTGGCCATCCGTTGACTCAGTTTCTCAACAACTAACCAGAGTAGACCACTCTGTTTCCGAACTTCAGTTTCGAAGGTTCAGTGGACCGTACCTATGGTCCCTCGTTCCACTGCCGTTGTGGAACCTTTTACCACCCTTTTTCTCGTTGTCATTTCCCTCCAAGTCAGGTACCACAGAAGAAGTCACCGATGAGAGAACAGTTTTGCAGGAGAAAATACCTCTAAGACGACCCATCGACACCTCACCACCCTAAGACCTCCTAGAAAAACTCCTCTAGAACTCCGCTCCAGAATCCCACCACTCCACAGCTACCCAGCAGAATCTCCATAAAAGAGGACGTTTTGACAAGAGAGTAGCCACTGAAGAAGACACCATGGACTGAACCTCCCTTTACTGTTGCTCTTTTTCCCACCATTTTCCAAGGTGTTGCCGTCACCTTGCTCCCTGGTATCCATGCCAGGTGACTTGGAAGCTTTGACTTCAAGCCTTTGTCTCACCAGATGAGACCAATCAACAACTCTTTGACTCAGTTGCCTACCGGTTTGTCTGTTGACAATTTATTGTCCCCCGTTCATTACTACTATTCCCTCCCCTTCCACCGTCTGAACAGATACTCACCTGTTTATATCCTTAGGGGCCCCATTCGTATGAACATTTGAAGATTGTGCCCCATTTCCAGGTTTCTTTGCCTAGTTTGGAATACTTGTTCCCCCATCGCTACCCTTGGTTCCCCACTTAGTAAGTGGAGCGCCAACGATAGCCTTGGAGCCTCGGGGGGGAGTCTCTCTTCACTCCTCCCGATTGTCTCCCTACCCTTCTCCTTGTTATTATTTTTATGCACGTTTTTATGTTACCATTGGGTCTTATGTCTTATCCTGTCTTCTTTTCTCCTCCTTTTCTAGGTTCTTGCTTTGAACTCATCTATCCCGGTTTGGCTGGAACAGACGCGACAGCAGTGATAGTTATCATAACAGGTATGAATACTGCAACCACTTGATTCCTCTATGGCCCCCTTGAACATATGCACTCTAAATGTGCAGGGTTTTAACGTTCCTCAGAAGCGGTCTAAAGCAATGAGAGCTCTCTCCTCTAAGAAAATGCACATAGTTGGCTTACAGGAAACACAATTCACCTCCAAATGTGCCCCCAAGTTTTTACACGCCTCCTATCCACAGTTCTACTTAGCCTCGGCCTCCACTAAACAACGTGGCACGCTGATAGCCTTCCATAGATCCACTCCATTCTCCCTTACTAGTCAGATTGCTGACCCAGAGGGGAGATTCCTCCTCCTCACGGGTCACCTATCTGACACTGCGGTCACCATAGTTAGCTACTATGCCCCAAATCGGAATCCCACTCCATTTATTTCCCACCTCCTCGAAGTGATAAATCGCCATAAATTCGGCACTGTCCTGATCTGCGGCGACTCCAACCAAACAATTACCCCTTTTTTGGATAAATCACCCCCTACACCTGCCCGCCACATACCCCGACGTTCCTTGCAGCAACTCTTAACCAACCACTTTCTCACTGACGTGTGGCGAGAACTAAAGCCTACGTGTAAGTCTTTCACCTATTACTCCCACCCACATTCCACATTCTCTCGTATTGACCACATATTTATGGCCTCTAGTATGATACCCAAAATACTATCTTCATCGATTATCCCATTCCCGTGGACAGATCACTCAGCTGTACATGCCACTATCTCCTCCCTAGTCCCCAGGTCGCAAGACCCTACTTGGTACCTAAATGACTCCATACTAGCTCACCCCTCTTATAAACTTGATATTGAAACAGCCCTCGCAAATTACTTCACCACCAACTCCTCGCCTGACATATCAGCACTGACTCTTTGGGAGGCACACAAACCAGTTATCCGCGGTACACTGATCCAACAGATGGCAGCAGTGAAGCGCGATCGTAAAACCCTCTTCGCCAAACTAGAAGTCAACTTTAACAATTGCTTTGATGCCTTCCAAAAGACTCCCAACCCGGTCACCAAGAACGACCTAGACAAAGCTTGTCTTGAATTTGACCTTTTCCTAACCGATTCCGCTGACAAGACTATACGCAGGCGCCAGCATATCACATACGTCAAAGCAAACAAGCCCGATACTCCCTTAGCCCGCTCACTACGTCCATTACGGAACCCGAAGTCCTTCATGCGATTAAAACCCTTAAATCAAATAAAAGACCGGGCCCGGATGGGTTCTCGGTAAACTATTACAAGAACTTCGGCCCGCTTCTGGCTCCGCACCTATCCCATGCTTTCAACTCACTTTTGCAGGGCCACAACTTCAGACCTGAAACCCTCACGGCGACTATAGCCATGATCCCTAAGCCCAACACGGACACCACATCTTGGTCCAACTTTCGCCCCATTTCACTCCTAAATAATGACATTAAAATACTAGCAAAGATATTAGCCCTGAGACTTAATGGTATAATAGGAGACCTTATCCATAGGGATCAGACGGGATTCATCCCTTCCAGACACACGGCGGATAACATTAGACAAGCTGTGTTACTTACTCATACTGCTAAGTCTCGCCAAATTCCCGCAATATTCCTCTCTCTGGACGTCAAAAAAGCCTTTGACACCATCTCGTGGTCATACATGAATTACACACTCCAGAGATGGGGTTTCGGTCAACATTTTCTTTCCTGGATACTAGCTCTGTGTCATAATCCACAGGCGTACGTGAAGTATGCCGGTTTCAAATCAGCGAAATTTGATATAAAAAATGGGACCAGACAGGGATGCCCACTCTCCCCCTTGCTTTTTGCCCTCTTGATTGAACCCCTAGCCCTCCTTATACGAGCTGACCCGAACGTTAAAGGTATAGAAGTAGGAGGACATCATCACAAGATCTGTTTGTTTGCTGATGATATTCTCCTCTTTATGACATCCCCGCATACGTCCGCCCCGAATCTCCTAGCACTCCTAAACTCCTTCTCCTCTATTTCCAGTCTTCATATTAACCCGAGTAAATCGCAAATTCTCAATATTTCTCTTCCCCCTAATCTGGTCTCCCAGGTGAAGGAATCCCTTCCATTTGCCTGGGCTCCTGATAGCCTCAACTATCTGGGGGTCAAAATAACAGCCTCCTATACTAACCTTTACATAGCTAACTACCTACCCCTTCTCCGGACAGTCACTAATCTCATGTCCCAATGGTCCTCCCTCCCAATCTCTTGGCTTGGGAGAATCAATGTCGTTAAGATGGTTATCCTCCCCAAATTCCTTTATCTCTTTAGAGTTCTTCCAATCAGCCTCCCGGCCTATTTTTTTCGCCTCTTACAAAATAGAGTTATGTCCTATATTTGGCAAAATAACAGACCCAGAGTACCGAAACCCACCCTATTTGCGCTGAAATTGGGGGGCGGACTAGGGGTCCCTAACTTCCGAGCCTACTACCAAGCAGCCCAAATCTCTCAGTTGTCCAAATATCACGACACTAAAGAATGTCCCCTTTGGGTAGCGATAGAGGCAATAGACTTAGACCCATTGTCTACAGCCAACCTGCTGTGGCTGGACTCCAAATCCAGGTCGCTCGTGACAAACCCCATAACCAAACATTCCCTCCTTATCTGGGACAAACATAGAATTTCTCACTACATGCAATCACCTCATAATCCGCTCCAAGCATTTGTTAAAAACCCTGCATTCCCCCCGGCCTGGGATGCGCCCTCCTTATTCAGGAACTGGGAGCAAGCGAACTTAATTAGGTTCCATACATTGGTCTCCTCCTCATCTATCCACGCCTTCCCCACTTTGCGCGAGACGCATGGTTTACCATCGGCGGAACTCTTTAGGTACCTCCAAATTAAACACTTTTTCTCTCCATTTATCAGTGTTGACTCTCCCTTAAATGGCTTTACGTACTTTGAAAATATCTGTCGATCCGACCCTCACGCCAAAGGAGTCATCTCCATATTGTACCGAAATCTACTTACCAACCCCAACTCCAAACCTCACACATACATAGCTAAATGGCATTCCGATTTGGGGCACCCTTTAGAAGATGCAGACTGGTCCGACATATGGTCAAACACCCGTTCTTCATCCATTAATGTCCTGGCTACAGAGACAAATTACAAAGTTCTCCTTCGCTGGTATCTGGTCCCAGCTAGAATCGCTAAATTTGCCCCGGCATACTCGGACAAATGCTTCAGAGGTTGCTCTGACAAGGGCACCTTCTTCCACATCTGGTGGGACTGCCCCATAGCACAAGCTTTCTGGAAAAGCATTTTTCAATTAGCCTCTGAGGCATTCGACATCACCATTGAAATCCTCCCTACTGTGGCCCTACTAAATCATAGACCAGCCGAGTTAACCAGAAATCAATATAAACTGTTCCAACAGCTCACTACTGCTGCTAAACAAACAATTGCGAAAGCTTGGAAATCCCCAACACTACTAGTACCTGAAGCCAAAGGTAGAATGTGCAAAATGCTCACTCATGCTAAAATGGAGGCCATAGAAACTGATAGGGTGCACAAGTTTGAAAGAATTTGGGGGCCTTGGATTTCACAATTTCTCCCTCCTGGCTTCGACGACACGCTTCTTCTCCCCTGCTGAACATTACCCCGACCACCTCATAGCCATTACTTTAAAATACACCTGTTGCAGTGCTCTGCTGTCGCGTCTTAACCAGCCAAATACGGTAAGTTACTACTATACCTCTCTCCCTTTCCCCTTTCCGCCTCCTCTCTCTCCCCCTAGCTCTCCTCGGTCTCTTACTTTGTCTTTCCTCCCTTCATGTCTCCCCTCCCTCTTCTCTTTTTTTTATTTGGACTGCATACATATTGACTTACAGCCTTGAAGGCAGAGCCCATTCAACGCTGGCATCAGCTCTGCCTTGAAGATTCTGCCATCTAAGTCCTGATCGACATGTGAATATTGTATGATTCCTTTTTGGGTCACACTGTGCGGGGGTTATAGCCTCTAAATGATCTAGATAAAGTCACTACACTTCCACCTTATAAATTAATCGGAAGCCCAAGGCTAAAGCCTCACCCATCCTCTTCTCACCTATATTGATCCCTACAGCTGTAGCTTTTGGCTGATCCCCCCGTGCAGTATCCCCCCCTTTAGTCTTTTGAACTTTAATACATAGCTCACCGCAGCTTGTTCCCTATTGGGGCGGTGGGTTATATCCTATCTGTTGTTGGCTATTATATATTATCAGATGCCCTGGCAGCTAACATTTTATGTACAGTTCACTGGCTCATTTAATATCTGTGTTATCACTGAAACTTATCACCAGTCATATGTCTAGACCCTCCCTACATACATTTCAGCGGATGTGTGTATCAGTCCTTAGCCTTTTATGTTTATGTTTATTTTCTTGTAACTCTCTTTTTTGTTAATTCAATAAAATCTTTGACAAAGAAAAAAGGCTCCCAAGCAACTCCATCTCAGTGCTCCATACCTCACTAGAATTGACCGCCCCCAATCACTAGAAAGGTATCACTCTGCTCTAATGTATGTTCTCACGCACTAAGTATGCATTGTATTGCCTTGTACCCCCGCTTGTGTATTCCTTTTCTGAACACCAATAAAATTCAATGTGCCCAAACGGAGGTGGGGGGTGGCCCCTTCCCTTCGGACGTCTAATGATCCCACTGGGGATGTCTGGAGGGGGGAGGCTTCTACCTCATCTCCCTCTTTGTTACTATACTACCTAAAAGCCTGCGATACACTGTTATATCATCCTTTGACCGTGTTGGACATATGTGGTACCCAACTCCTGTGGAGCGCACAGAATGAGGTTAATTTCCCCAGCGATTTTCCGTTTTTTCTCTTTCCTGTACTGCTCTGTTTTTTTTTTTGTACTGTCTTGTATTTTGTATCTCTCATTTTGCAATTTTACTCTAATAAAAATATTGAAAATGGAAAGTCCAGATTTAGGAAAAAATGTTTTTAAAAACCAGCACAAGGGAAAAGAGAAACGCCCCCTGTTTGGTTCACAGCAGAACTCCCGAACAGGGGAAAATTTTTTATCTGAAAGACGAACCCCATTGAGCCCATTTTGAAGGGTCGTATGCAAGTACTTGGCCATAAAAGGGGTATAGGGGTGTGGGTACTGCATTGGGGGGACATGTATCAATGCAAACAAATGAAAAATAGATTTTAACGTTTTTTAAAGGAGCTGTGATTTTAGTTATGTCTAAAGTGTAACAATAAAATGAAAAAATCCTTTAAGTATAGTGCCTGGGGGTCCCCTTAGTCTGCCTGTAAAGTGGCGTATCTGTAGCATGTATAGAACATGCTGCAGCAAAATGACATTTCTTAGGAAACAAAACTAGTCAAATCACATTTTAAATTGACTCGTGGTTGCAATTGGGGGCACTTAGCTAGTTAAAAAATTAAAGAAAATAATGGCATGGGGTCCCCGCCCCGTTGGGTCTCCACACTCATTGACAGCTGACTGCCCAATGCCTCCTCTGCCATTTAACAGTTCTTATATACAGTAGGTAAGTGCGAAATTACCTGGTGTCACCGACCCAGCATGCACCGGTCCGTGATGTCACAAGGGGGCAGTGCCACAAGTTGACATTGACAGGTGGCCTTGCCATTACCTATAGAAGAACTGTCAAATGGCAAGCCAGCCATTCGGCACTTTGCCATCACGGCGAGCAGAACAATTTTTTTTCTTTTGTACTTTTTCGGGTCCGTCGCTGACGAGGCGGCATGATTGATGATGGATCTACGTTGGTGGGCATTGTTTGTTTGTTTTTTTTTAAATAAAGGAATAGTCAAAATCAGTTTGTTTTTATTACTTTTTGACACTTTTTGTGAATGGGTAGGGATACTATGTACTCCACACTCATTCACATAGGAGGGAGGGCCTGGGATCTTGTTACAGGGGGCTTAAAGATTCCAATAAGCCCCCTGTCCACAGACTCCTACAACCACTGGCCATGGTTGTGGGGATGAGACCCTTGTCTCCATCAACATGGGGACAAGGTACAAAGCACCCACCTCCCCATGTTGAGGGCATGTGGCCTGGTATGGTTCAGGAGGGGGGGATTGCTCGCTCCCCACACCTTTCCTGACCTGCCAGGCTGCATACTCATATAAGGGACTGTTATGGATCCCACACCATATTTTTTACCAGCAAATGTTTTCTTTTTTATTCAGCTGTCAGCAGGGAAGCGCATTGAAAGCAGGGAAGGCCATTGAGATACTGTATACAGTATCTCACAAAAGTGAGTACACCCCTTACATTTTTGTAAATATTTTATTATATCTTTTCATGTTACAACACTGAAGAAACTACACTTTGCTACAATGTAAAGTAGTGAGTGTACAGCTTGTATAACAGTGTAAATTTGCTGCTCCCTCAAAGTAACTCAACACGCCCAAAGTGTCAATATTTTGTGTAACCACCATTATTTTCCAGCACTGCCTTAACCCTCTTGGGCATGCAGTTCACCACAGCTTCACAGGTTGCCACTGGAGTCCTCTTCCACTCCTCCATGACGACATCACAAAGCTGGAGGATGTTAGAGACCTTGTGCTCCTCCACCTCCCATTTGAGGATGCCCCACAGATGCTCAATAGGGTTTAGGTCTGGAGACATGCTTGGCCAGTCCATCACCTTTATCCTCAGGTTCTTTAGCAAGGCATTGGTCATCTTGGAGATGTGTTTGGGGTCATTATCATGTTGGAATACTGCCCTGCGGGCCAGTCTATGAAGGGAGGGGATTATGCTCTGCTTCAGTATGTCACAGTACATGTTGGCATTCATGGTTCCCTCAATAAACTGTAGCTCCCCATTGCCAGCAGCACTCATGCAGCCCCAGACCATGCCACCCCCACCACCATGCTTGACTGTAGGCAAGACACACTTGTCTTTGTACTCCTCACTTGGTTGCCACCACACACGCTTGACACCAACTGAACCAAATAAGTTTATCTTGGTCTCATCAGACCACAGGACATGGTTCCCTTAATCCATGTCCTTAGTCTGCTTGTCTTCAGCAGACTGCAGGCTTTCTTGTGCATGATCTTTAGAAGGGACTTCCTTCTGTGATGACAGCCATGCAGACCAATTTGATGCAGTGTGCGGTTTATGGTCTGAGCACTGACAGGCTGACCCCCCACCCCTTCAATCTCTGCAGCAATGCTGGCAGCACTCATACGTCTATTTCCCAAAGACAACCTCTGGATATGATGCTGAGCACATGCACTCAACTTCTTTGGTGAACCATGGCGATCCCTGTTCTGAGTAGAACCTGTCCTATTAAACTGCTGTATGGTCTTGGCCACTGCTTTGCAGCTCAGTTTCAGGGTCTTGGCAATCCTCTTATAGCCTAGGCCAGGGGTAGGGAACCTGCGGCTCTCCAGCTGTTGTAGAACTACATTTTCCATCATGCTTCTGGGAGTAATTGTATCCATCAGCCTTGCAATGCCTCATGGGAAATGTAGTTCTACAACAGCTGGAGAGCCACAGGTTCCCTACCCCTGGCCTAGGCCATCTTTATGTAGAGCAACAATTCTTCTTTTTAGATCCTCAGAGAGTTCTTTGCCATGAAGTGCCATGTTGAACGTCCAGTGACCAGTATGAGAGAGTGAGAGTGATAACTCCAAATTTAACACACCTGCTCTCCATTCACACCTGGGACCTTGTACCACTAACAAGTCGCATGGCACCAGGAAGGGAAAATGGCTAATTGGGCCCAATTTGGACATTTTCACTTTTCACTTTTGTTGCCAGCAGTTTACACATTAATGGATTTGTGTTCAGTTATTTTGAGGGGACAGCAAACTTACTCTGTTATACAAGATGTACACTCACTACTTTACATTGTAGCAAAGTGTAATTTCTTCAGTGTTGTCACATGGAAAAATATAATAAAATATATACAAAAATGTTAGTGGTGTACATACTTTTGTGAGACACTGTACGTGCTCTAACTTTAGAGTTGCTCAAAATGTATAGGGTTGGGACTGCAGTACAGGGGGGTGTTGTAACCTGGCCTCTGCAGCTTGCACATATATTTACAAATGTGTGCAAATTAAACCCCTTCTTTTAGGATGAATTATTAGACAGGGCTTATTGGGTTTGTTGCAGGCTGCCTGGTAAGTGAGTTGGAAATGTTTTCTTGTTGTCTTTTAAATAATTGATTAAGGGCTGAAGCACATTTTTCTGCTGCTGTGAATTGTGGTAATGCACGCATTAATACAACACATGTGTCAAGTGTATTATAGTGTTATTGATTTTGAATGGCACCCTATTGCACTAAGGCAATGCAGCACCAACGCGTGTGTTGCGGTGCTTGGTAGCCTTCTACCATGCATTGGGGTGCAAAACGTTGCCCTGAACAGTGCATGTATATGGTTTGGATTTTGATGCATTGCCAGCCTATTAATTTGAATGGACTGCCTTAACCAAAACACATTGATGCGCAAGCATTAGATCAATGCACTAGAACAGTGAACCAAAAAGTGTAGCGCTAAAAAAACACAGTATATATTACAATGTAACACTATAGTGAATAACAACCGAAATAAAGTCCAAAATAAAGAAAAATGTGTTCAATCCGATCAAGACATCCGAAACATTAATCGTATATCTTCAAAGATTGTAGAAACATTGCATCATGTGTTGTACACCACCAACAAAAGTGTAAAAGGTACTCTTACCAGCGATAAGAGGAAATGCGCGTGTAGTTAATCCCACATAGACATCCTCTAGGCTCCTGTGTGGCTCCAGTCCCACCGTCTGTTGAGAACTCCCCGGCGGTCCACAGCCAGGATATCAAACTCCAAAACGGATACAGCAATCTGTTAGGTGATTCAACCTCCGACCAGGAACTCCTGCAAGTCTCCAGCTAGGTCTCAAAATCCGACACCACCATGCAACAGTATGCCTCAATATAAAAAAGGAGTCTACATAGCGTAATACTCTATGTGGGATTAACTACACGCGCATTTCCTCTTATCGCTGGTAAGAGTACCTTTTACACTTTTGTTGGTGGTGTACAACACATGATGCAATGTTTCTACAATCTTTGAAGATATACGATTAATGTTTCGGATGTCTTGATCGGATTGAACACATTTTTCTTTATTTTGGACTTTATTTCGGTTGTTATTCACTATAGTGTTACATTGTAATATATACTGTGTTTTTTTAGCGCTACACTTTTTGGTTCACATTTCTGCACAAACTGGAAGTTTTGTTGTGTTAGCTGCTTTAGTTTTCCTTTTTCCTCTTTTTTCACCATTTCAGGATAGCGCAATATTTTTTATAATTAATGCACTAGAACACCAAGGTATTAATTGGCGCTAATATTCATATCTTGCTGATACAAAACCCAACTAACTGTTAGAAACATTTGGACATGGCCGGACATGACGTCAGTGTAAGCCCTCGCCAGACCTCGGAGCAAGAGCCGCCGCACCCTCCAGCTGGGATGGAGACACACAAGAGCGCTCGACAGGCTCCCACGCGCCCCGCGTTGCACGTCTAGACCCGGCGAAATAGACCTAACACCCCCCCGCCGCCCGCCCCAAAGCCCGATCGGGTGACTGGAAGATAGCAGGGCTACACCCCACAAGGTACTTGGGGGAGAAGGATCCGGAAAGCAGGAAGGAAAGGTGAAGCGCTGCCACATATAGGAGAACTAGATCGAGAATAGCCTGCAACCCTGCCGGACCCGGACCCCGGAGAGAAAAGGTGACCGGAACTTGCACCGAGGAGTCGGTAAGTGCCGGGGAAAGGGGGGGGAGCCGGCACGGCGGTACCTAGAGGACACAAAGTATCACAGGCTTAACCGGGCCGACCAGCTAGCACGGCAGGAGAGACAGGCCGGAGAGAAAGGTGAGGAGGGGGTCGGGCACTACAGGAGACAGAGAAGACATTACACACGGAACGGGACAGGAGGGGAACGGGGAGCTCTGCGAGCAATTGACATGCTCAGGGACTCCCACAGCGGCGGGTTGTTTTCCTTCTCCCTGTCTTTTGTTTTCAACCCAAAGCTCCTTAAACTAGATTGAGCTGCCAATAATCGACGGGCTGATGGGCGGAAAGTTCTTCACTCAGATACCTCCCCCCCTCAACATTGCAAAACAACACAGATAATGCAGAGTGGCCTCTCCTAGCCCTGAGATAGCGGCATCAGGATCCCACATAAAACCCAACCTGATCAAGCGATACAGACACTGCAGAAACTGAGATCAACCCAGAGCAAATAACTCTGCTTCTATCTCCACAAGAACTATTTTACCACCTCCCTTACTACCCCCACTTGGAGGCAACTACTAAAAAGCAGCCCCTTAGCGCCCTTAAACCCCTGGGAGAACTCCGGAGCAAAGAGGGGATACCCCAAGGAGCCTCACAGTCTCAAAAAAAAAAAAATATATATATATATATATATATATATATACAAAATTAAAAACATATAAAGCCACAAGACACAAAGAGGAACATAAAGAGACCCGCTGGGCCACCTGGGGACCCATCCCTCCCCTACCTCTGGGATTAAAGCCCAGGAAAAGGGAGAAATGGGCAAAGTGGTGAAAGGCGGGGGAGGCAATCCGCCGTGGGTGAGCGCAAGCCCAAACACAATAAAAAAGTTTATGGTCCAGGAAAAGGGGCAGGTTAGCCCGACTGAACAATCGGGAACAAGGAGCAAACAAAATGAAAGCGGCAAAGGGCCACAAAAAAGACTTTCACAAGGAACAGACCCCGGGGCCCAAGGGAGAAGCGAACAGTTAAACATGATAGCGGAGGAACAGCAAAAGGAGACGCAGATGCCTACAAAAACGGAAATGGCGGAAATGTTTGAGAGGCTGGAGAGATCCCTTAAAGGGGACATGACCAGTATACGAGAAGATCTGGGCCATATACTAAGGAGAGTAGAAGAAACAGAAGAGAAAATCGACAAACAGGCCGGGGAGATTAAAAAGCTGAGGGAACAGATGTCCAGAATCCAAAAGGAGCAGAGAAACATCAAATACAGACTGGAAGACCAGGAGAACCGCAGCAGAAGGAAGAACCTCAGGGTACGCGGAATACCAGAAGCCCCACAGACACAACCAGAGGATCTGCAAAACACTATGGACAAAGTGTTTGGCCCCATGCTAGGAAAGACGTCCACAGAGAAGATAAAAATCGAGAGAGTGCACAGAATTTGGAAGCCTAGCAATATGGGAAAAGAGGTACCCAGAGATGTCATTGTCCGCTTTCACAACTATAGGGATAAAGAGGAAATCTGGCAAAAATTGAAATCTAGAAGCCCAGTAAGGTATGAAGAAGAAGAAATAAAAGTATTTGCGGACCTCACCAGGGAAACAAGAGAAAGAAGAAAAACACTTAAACCATTACTAGACCAGATGAGAGCGCAGGGAATCCAATACTCATGGGGGTTCCCGGCTGCACTCATAGGCAAAAAAGATGGAAGATCGGCAACACTGAGGTTCCCGGAAGAGACAGAGAACTTCCGCAAAAAACTGGACATAGCTAAACCAGATATACCCGGCTGGAATGAAGAGGAAGTAACGCTTGATCTGGGGCAGGAAGGGATGTGGGAGAAGATAACATAAAAGAGGACTAATAAAATGAATAAGCAGGTGGGATAGAAGAGAAGAAGGGGAAGAGGAGGGAGGGGAAGGAGAGAAAAGAGAAAAGGAGAGGAGACAAAGTGACGAGGGCGGGGTGGATGGGTGAAGAAGGGAGGGTGCGGCGGGCAGACATCAGGGGTCAGATGAGCGAAGGGATAATCCGAGGGAGAGAACAGCACCTCGGAAACTGGCGCAAGGAAAAGCTCCAGACCCTGGGGGCAAACGGGATGGGGGAAGTATTGTCCCCCCTCCAGGTGGAAAGGTCTTGGGAAGACCTACAAGCCCCTTAGGGATTAGGAAGGGGGGGAGGGGGGAGGGGAGGGGAGATCCAGGTCTTCCAGGAAGGTAGGGTGCAGAAGAAAGGCGATAGAAGGGGAAGAGGGCAGCCTAAAATACAGGTAGCTCCCCCCCCTCCCCCCTCTCTCCGCTTGGGGGGGGACGGGTGATGGAGGGGTAAGGACAAGAGAAAATGGTAGTGGCAATAACATACAACGTCCGCGGAATGGGAAGCCCAGTAAAGAGGTATAAAATTCTACAAGAATTAAAACGGTACTCAAAAAATTTCCAAAAAAAATTTCCCAAATTGGTACTACGGAGACTCCCCGACGAAAAGAGCGAAGGGGGTGGCCATTGGCTTCTCGCAGAAAATACGGTTTACTCTGGGGGAAAGGATGACGGACCCAGGAGGGAGGTATATATTGCTGAAAGGAAGGCTGAATAATCAAGAATGTACCCTAGTAAACGTATATTGCCCGAACAAAAATCCTGCGGGTTTTCTCTCCAAGGTACTAGAAAAACTGATGGATTTTAAGAAAGGCTTCATGATAGTAGCAGGAGACTTTAATTTTGGAATAGACCAGGAACTGGACAGTACGTCCCGTGCCTGTGGGATATCGAACGATAAGATAAGGGGGGTAAAAAGGAAGATCTATCAAAACCAGCTGCTAGACACATGGAGAATATTACACCCCAAGGTGAAGGATTACACGTTCTTTTCCCACGTGCACGGGACCTATTCCAGGCTGGATTACATCTTGGTGGACCACAGAATCCTGGAAAAGGTAGAAAAAACAAACATCGAGGTACTAACCCTGTCAGACCATGCCTCGGTAACCATGGTACTAGAACTTAAGGAGGCCGGAGGGAGGGACTATGAGTGGAGATTAAATGAGGAACTGCTCAACGATAGGGAAACCACAGAGAGAATAAAAAAAGAAATAATAGAATATTTTGAAATAAATACCACAGAGGGGGTCCCCGCCTCTACAGTATGGGAGGCGCATAAGGCCTACATAAGAGGGGTATTGATTGCCATAGAAGCAGAAAAAAAGAAGGAAAGAAGCAGAAAGAAAGAGGAAATTATAAATTAATTACAGACACTAGAACAAGATCATAAAAAAGGAAGGAAAGAGGCTTTACAGGACCTAACAGGGAAAAGAGAGGAACTAAAAGAATTGATTGAACAAGAGACCCAAATTACATTTAATAAAATAAGAAAAGAGAGGTTTGAAGGGGGCAACAAAGTAGGGAAACATCTAGCTAGAACCCTGAATAGGAAAAAATCCAGGAATTACATAGAAAGGATACAGAGTGGGACTGGGAACTTAACATACAAAACAGGAGAAATAGTAAAAAGCTTCCAGGAGTATTAGAGGAAGTTATACTCAGTTAGAAAAGAAGGGACACCTCAACAAGAAGAACAGAGAAAAGGCAGAATCAGGAAATTCTTAGAAGCAGTACTTATAGAAGAGGCAAATATAAGTACCTTAGAAGCCCCAATAACAGAAGAAGAAATTGGCCGAGCAATCGTGAATACAGCATCAGGAAAAAGCCCTGGGCCTGACGGATTCTCAATCAGTTATTACAAAAAATTTAAGGAAACCCTGGTCCCGAGAGCATGTCATTATATGAATGGTATTGGAAGTAGCTGGGACATGAGAAATGAAGCCTTGATGGCTACAATCACTGTCACCCCAAAGGAGGGGAAGGATAAAAACCTCTGTTCCAGCTACAGACCAATAGCATTGCTAAATGCAGACATAAAAATCTTTTCCAAAGTACTAGCCCTTAGATTAAAGAGAGAGATAAAATCCTTGATAAACACGGATCAAGTGGGATTTGTAGAGGGAAGAGAAGGGAAAGACAATGGGATCAGGACTTTGTTGTTAACCCAAAAAATTAAGAAAGAGGGAGTTCCCAGTCTACTCCTGTCAATAGATGCCGAAAAAGCATTTGACAGGGTAGACTGGGAATTCATGTTCCAGACACTGGAGATAATGGGTATCGGGGGAAGGATGATGCAATGGATCAGAGCGCTGTACAACCACCCGAAAGCCAAAGTAAGAGTGAATGGGACATTGTCGTCCCCTATAGAGATGGAAAATGGGACTAGACAGGGATGCCCCCTGTTACCGTTACTATTTGTTATCTCTATGGAACCCCTATTAGCGACGATTAGAAACAACAGAGAAATAAGGGGCTTTCAAGTGGGAGAAGAGGAACATAAAACAGCGGCTTATGCCGATGATATATTAATATACGTCAGCAACCCGAGAGACTCTCTACATAACTTAATGAAGGTCCTGAAAATATATGGGGAATTATCTAATTTTAAAATCAATTGTAGTAAGTCCGAAGCCATGTTCATAAATAACAGCAAAAAAGAGGGGAGAGAGATACAGAGGGAGTTTCCCTTAAAATGGAACAACGAAAGCTTAAGTTATTTGGGAATAAAGATCACTAGTACCATGGAGGGGTTATACCACCAAAATTATATTCCCCTACTGAACGAGATAAAAGATGAAGTAAGGAGAATCACCCACACACCCCTATCCTGGATAGGGCGGATAAATGCAATAAAAATGATTATATTACCAAAAATTACATACAAATTTCAAATGCTCCCAATACATATCCCACAAGAATTTTTCCAGACTATGAAGAAAATCTTAACACGTTTTATATGGCGGAATAAAAAACCGAGGATAAAAACAACGGTGTTGGAAAAGGGGAAGACAAGAGGAGGGCTTGCACTACCAGATATAAAAAAATATTATTTAGCAAATATATTGGCACGAGCGATAGGATGGGTCCACAACAGGAGTGGGAAAAAATGGATAAAAATAGAAAATACACTCAGCAAAACACAACTAGGAAAAATGATTTGGATACCACCGAAATTTAGGAATTTAGATGCAAACACTAGCGATCTCACGCATAAAGCACTAAGAGTTTGGGACAATACATTAAAAATAGGAAAATGGAAGTATAACTCACCAGTCACACCACTACAGGGGACAGGGTATTTTGCACCCGGACAGGAGGAAAGACACGGGAAATGGATTAAAGATGAGTCAATAAAACTAAGGGATATAATGAATAAAGGGAAAATAAAGACATTAGAGGAATTAAAACATACCGAGAAATTCACTAAGATCAATGAATGGCGGTTCTTCTAATTGAAACACTTTGTGGACGAACTACCAAAACCACTGTGGAAAGGGAGCGATCTGACGATACTAGAAAAAGCATGTATGAGAGGGGAGAAGAAAGGAGGGGTGTCCGAAATGTACAAGGTGTTGCAGGAATTGAGTAAAGAAGAACGGCCCCCATTCATTGATAGGTGGGAGGAAGAACTGGGAACACGAAGGACAGATCAACAGTGGGGGAAAATAATGACACAGGCACATAAGACAGCTACAGACTGCAAAACATGGGAGATGAACTATAAATGTATCTCCCGATGGTACTGGACACCAGCTAGAGAGGTAAAATTCCAAAAGGACAAGACAGGGAAATGCTGGAGAGGATGTGATAAAAAAGGGACAATGGCACATTTATAGTGGGATTGTCCAACCATTAAAGAATATTGGGGAAAGGTAACAGAGTTAATAAAAAACAATAACTAAAGAAGAAATAAAATTAGACCCCTGGGTATGCCTATTCCACTTGGAAGAAAAGCCCACGAAACAGTACACAAAAACGTTAGTGCCAACACTCCTAAATGCAGCCAAGAATCTAATACCAAAAAACTGGCAAAAGAAAGAACACCCGTCATTAAGGGAATGGTGCTACAGAGTGGAAGAAATAGCAAACCTGGAGCATTTGAATATAGAATCTGAAAGCGAAGCAGAAGGGTCCACCCTAAGAAAGAGAAAATGGGAAATGTGGATGAGTTTTAAAAATCACAAAAATATCTGGAGGTATTAGGTGCTGAGAAGGGACAGTAATGGAAGACCTGGAGGGGGGGGGGGGGGGGTAGGGAAGAAGGGGAGGAGGGTATGTAGAAAGACTTTGTATAGTATTGTTGAGTTTTTGTAAACTGCCTAGGGGAGCATATAATGCCAATGATTGAATGAGGTAACCATTTTTTTCCTTCAGTGGGCAAATTCTGTGATACTCACAAATAGTGGTTGTTTTTGTTCAATTCCATTTAAGCGTACAGGCATAAAACAAAGAAGCTAGGGTTTTTTTACTAAAGGAAAATAGCCTGTTTATTTTGCAAGGTAATTTACCCTTAGCTTGGTGAATTAGTTGACTTACATCATCCAATCATGTGCAAAAAATAGACATTTTCTTCCTATTTTCCTAGTAAAACAACCCTATTTTCTCTTTTAGCTTCTCCACTTATAAACTAGCCATGTTGTTCTAAGGATAACTCTGCAGTGTTGTAGAAGGGGGAATTAGACATTTGGAATAGGGAGGAAAAAAATAAATTTGGTGCTGGTGAAGCCACAGAGTAAACTTTGTTTAGGG
>BLSH010417371.1:350781-376821 GCA_018402905.1 Glandirana rugosa
ATTTTAGTAGAGGTTCAAGATATCCCTTTCAAAGAAGGTCGAGAAACTTTCCCTATAGAACTTGGAGATGATTTTAGAACAATAATATGGCTCTCTATGCGGCTGGAAGAAACTTTCCCTATAGAACTTGGACATGATTTTAGAACAATAATATGGCTCTCTAAGCAACCGCTGGAAGAAACTTTCCCTCTAGAACTTGGAGATGATTTTAGAACAATACTCTTTCCCTTAAAGCAACAGCTGGAACCTTTCCCTATAGAACTTGGAGATGATTTTAGAACAATAATCTTTCCCTTAAAGCAACAAACTCTACCTAGTCCAGTCAGATTGTTCTGTGCAGCAGGATGAGGTTTGCAATCTGTCCCTCAAAGCAGCAGTACTAGTATCTCTACCTAGTCCACAATCAGATCGTTCAGTAATGCAGGATGAGATATTCTATAATATCTGCAATCTGTCCCTCACAGAGCCAGCAGCATCCTCTCCCTAAACTATCCTGAGAGCATATGACATGCAGCACGGTGACTCCAGCCCCATATAGAGACTGTGTCACATGATGCACTGGCCAATCACAGCCATGCCATTAGTAGGCATGGCTGTGATGGCTTCTAAGGGCAAACCAGTGAAACACTTGTTGATTGGCTGCCCTTGGCAGCTACTCAACATGTGGAATCAAATACCAGAACCCCAAACTTGAACCTGGACTTTTTTTAAATGTCCGGGTTCGGGTCCGGGTCCCGGACACCCCAAAGTTCGGTATGGATCCGAACTTTACAGTCCGGGTTCGCTCAACTCTAACCCTGAACTGAGAGGCTGAGCTGTATATCCTGATCTGAAAGGCTGAGCTGTATACCCCGATCTGTAATGCTGGGGTGTCTACCCTGGTCTGTACTGCTAAGCTGTATACCCTGATCTGTGAGGCTGAGCTTTATATCCTGATCTGTGAGGCTGAGCTATGTACCCTGATTTGTGAGGCTGAGCTTTATACCCTGATCTGTGAGGCTGCGCTGTATACAGCTGGCACTATTGGTGGAAGCGAGTGGAATACAGGGAATGGAGCTGGTGGATTCTATAAGGGGTGGGGTTTATGAGAGGTGGGAGGAGTCAAAAAGAAAGGGTCTGGCTAATGCTAAAAGTGAAACCATAAAAATGAGAAATAACAATAAAAATGAAAAATTCCTTTAACCACTTAAGGACCAGGCCTATTTTTCATACCTGTGGTTTACAAGTTAAAACGTTTTTTTTGCTGGAAACATGCATAAAACCCCCAAACATTATTTCCTGCGGTCTTACAAATGCAATTATTTTGGAAAAAATATACTTTTTTGAATTAAAAAAACAAGTAAACAGTAAAGTTAGCTCATTTTTTTTCTATATTGTGAAAGATAATGTTACACTGAATAAATTGATACCCAGCATGTCAAAATTGCACCTGCTCATGGAATGGTGACAAACTTAAAAATCTCAATCAGCGACTTTTAAAACAATTCTACAGGTTAACAGTTTTGAGTTACAGAGGAGGTCTAGTGCTCAAATTTAGGGATGGGCCGAAACATCCCCGGTCCGGTTCGCACCAGAACTTGCAAACAGGCAATAAATTTGTGTGAACCCTATTAAAGTCTAAGGGACATGAACATAAAAATCAAAAGTTCTCATTTTTTTTTTTTTTTTTTTAACTGCTTTATTGTGTTTCACAAGTACAAAAACAAGAAATCATACATAGAATACAATGTCAGCTGAACATGTGAGCGGAAAAGATAATAGTTCAGAGTGGTAAGTAGTTTAGATAACTATTGAGATAAAATTACATTATAGTTCTGGTAACCTTTTGGGAACAGGAATCAATTAAGGAATAGTTAACAAACGAAGGGTTATGAAAGGGAATAGTTGGGGAAGTATATATTGACTGCCTAGTTTAATCTTCTGTGTGTTTGAGTTTGTGAGAAGGAGTCTCAGCCCAAACCAGGCCACCCCATATGGGAACTATTGCTGTGGCCTAGAGGGCTTTGCATCCCTCTCTGTAGCCTAGGCTTCTTCCATCATGGTAGTATTTAAGCGCTTAAGTACTGGACTCGTGTTTGGGGCTGTACCAGTTCTGCCAGGCGGACCAATCTGATTTATCTCGGATGGTGGGGCCCATGGCTTTGGCGTACATGGTTTCAAATGTAATGTGGGTTTGCACTGCATGAGCAACATTTTCTAGGGTCGGAATGTGTGGAGCAAGCCAATTTCTGGTCAATGTCAGTTTTGTTGCTAATAAGATGTTGATGGCAACTTTCCTTGCGTGGGCCGGAATTTCAGTGATACCAATATGAAGGAGTGCGAGTTCAGGGGACACGATAATGGGTACTCCACAGATGATGGTGAGTAAGTTAAATATTTTTCTCCATAAATTTGTGAGTTTTGGACAGTTCCAAAGGCTATGCTTTAGGGATCCCTGCATCCCGCATCTCCTCCAACACAGCGGAGAGGATGCAGGATTCATGGCGTGGGATTTGGTGGGAGTAATATACCATCTAAGCATAATTTTGAGATTCAATTCCCATAGGTTTGCCGATTTAGTGGAATTATAGGTGTGGTATAGTGCAGCTGTCCATTGGTTGGTGGTGAAAGAGTTGTCTAGGTCATTTTCCCACTTGATGATAGGGGAGGTTTTGTGAAAGATTTGTTTATTGTTTAAGAGGTTGTAAAAAAGTGAGATACCTTTCTTTTTGGAGGCGTTATCCTGTAGATACTGCCACGCAAGCTTATGTAGGGGTCTTAATAGGGATGGGGAAAAGTTCTCATTTTAACCACTTAAGGACCGGAAGGATTTCCCACCTTAGGACCAGAGCACTTTTTGCGATTCGGCACTGCGTCGCTTTAACTGACAATTGCGCGGACGCGCAACGTTGTACCCAAATTAAATTTGCGTCCTTTTTTTCTCACAAATAGATATTTCTTTTGGTGGTATTTGATCACCTCTGCATCATTTCTGATCACCGCTATAAACAAAAAAAGAGAGACAATTTTGCAAAAAAAACAACAACATTTCTTACTTTTTGCTAAAATACAAGTCCAAAAAAAATAAAAAAAAACAATTTTTGTTAAAAAAAAATCACAATCGCATTTATTGATTGGATTACGCAAAAGTTGCCGTTTACAAACTATGAGAATTCATTTCTGGCGTTTTTACATTTTTTTGTGCTAGTAATGGCAGCGATCTGGGATTTTTATTGGGACTGTGATATTGGGGCGGACATGTCGGACATTTTTGACACTTTTTTTGGGACCAATAAAATTTATACAGCGATCAGAAATTTAAATATCCACTGATTACTGTCAAAATGTCATCGGCAGGGAAGGGGTTAACCTGCAGGGGGCGCTCTGGGAGTTAACTGTGTTTCCTGTGTGTTCTAACTGTATGGGGGCTGGGCTGTCCAGGGGCAGTAGAGATCGAACTGATCCCGAGTACAGGGATCAGTAGGTCTCTGACATGCCGGCTGTCAGAACAGGGAACCGCCGTGTTTACATCTGCGGTTCCCCATTCTAGCTCTATCACAGGCCATCGCGGGTCGCCGGCAGACATAGTGCCCGCACTTGTCCCCCTAGCCATCGTGCCCGTGAGTGATAACTAAAAGCAGAGATTCGCCAGACAGAGCCACACTGTCGCCGCTTATGGTCGCTACGCAGTCGGCAAGTGGTTAAAGGCTTACTGTATATGCAAGTTATTGCCATAAAAATGTATGGGGACCTGGGTACTGCCCTAGGAGACATTCATCAATGCTAAAAAAGTTTTAAATCAATCCTTTTTTTCAGCAGCCATGATTTTAATAATTCTTAAAGTGAAACAATAAAAATGAAATATTCTTTAAATATTGTGCCTGGGGGGTCCCCTTAGTGTGCCTGTAAAGTTGCGCATCTGTGCGTTGTGTAGAACAGTGCCTGAGCAAAATTACATTTCTAAAGGAAAAATGTTGTATAAAATTGCTTTTGGTTGTAATGTTTTACCAGGTCCCGGCAATATAGATAAAAAATCACAGAAAAAAATGATGTGGGGGGTCCCCCCTCCAGTCCATACCCGGCCCTTCGGGTCTGGTATGGATTTTAAGGGGAACTCCACGCCAAAAAAATTGACGTTGGGCCCCCCCAAATCCTTACCAGACCCTTCTCCAAGCATGCAACCTGGCTGGGCAGGATGGGGGGGAGTAAGCGCCCGTCCTCCTGACCCACACCAGGATACATACCCTCAACATGGGGGGTGGGTGCTTTGGGGCAGGGGGGATCTGAGCCCCCCGCCCCAAAGCACCTTGTCCCCTTGGTGATGGGGACAAGAGCCTCTTCCCAATAACCCTGGGCTGTGGTTGTCAGGGTCTGCGGGCTTATTGGAATCTGGAAGCTCCCTTTAACAAGGGGGCCCCCAGACCGCCCCCCCTATGTGAATGGGTATTGGGTACATACCCCTACCCATTCACCAAAAAAGTGCCAAAACAGTAAAAATGACAGGAGACAGTTTTGGGACAAGCTCTTTATTAAATTAAAATTATTGCTTTGACAGTTTATAGTCCAGGGTGGGGCCACCCAGTGACGTAACTGAGTGACCCTGCCGCCTCTGATATCACATGTCAGCAGAAGGGGCGGGGTCACCTGCTTACATCACCAGGTGGCTCCGCCCTTGACTATAACCTGTCACCCCAAAGAGAGATCAGTCGGTGGAAGCCCTCCCATCGAGGAGGAGCTGTCTCGTTTTTTATCTCTTATTTTTCGGGTCCGTCGCGTGTCGTGATTGAGGATGGATTACATTACGGGACACTTTTTTAATAAAGGACTTGTCCCAAACTGTCTCCTGTTTTTTTTTTTCTTGACACTTTTTTGGTGAATGGGTAGGGGTACAATGTACCCGATACTCATTCACATGGGGGACAGGATCTGGGGGCCCCCTTGTTAAAGGGGGCTTCCATATTCTGATAAGCCTCCCTCACCCGCAGACCCTGACAACCATTGGCCAGGGTTGTCAGGAAGAGGCCCTTGTCCTCATTAACATGGGAACAAGGTGCTTTGGGGGGGACCCCAAAGCACCCTCCCCATGTTGAGGGTATGTGGCCTGGTATGGTTAAGGAGGGGGGCCCTTGCTTCCCCCCTATCCCGACTTGCCAGATTGTATGCTCAGATAAGTGTCTGGTATTGATTTTGGGGGCCCCATGCCATTTTTTTTTCAATTTTGGCACAGGTTCCCCTTAAAAGCCATATCAGACCAGAAGGGCCTGTTTGGAATTTTGGGGGGAAACCCATTACATTTTTTTTCCTAATTCTGTCATATGGTTCCCCTTAATCACTTCAATATACTGTGTTATATATACTACAATGACTGCACCATATAGTCTAAACTGTATTTATATATACTACAGGGACTGCCTCTATAAAATTGTAATGACATGCCCCAGACAAACAGGTGCAGAAAAATGTGGGCCTTGGGTGTTGGTGGTGACAGAACACTGTAATCCCTTACAGTTACTCTTGTTGGGTGCAGGAACGGTCCCTACAGTTGAAAATTATTTTAAAAATTGTAATGACATGCCCCAGTCTATCAGGTGCAGAAAAATTGGGCCTTGGGTGTTGGTGGTGCCCCAAACCCAAAATATTGTTGGAAACTAGCATCATCAAGATTCTGTAGGAATAGGATAGCATTGGCAGTCTTCAAGGGATCCCAGATCCCTAGCAAATTCAATCAGTTACATCAGCATCAGGGGCTTGATAACTGCTGATCCAGGACTGATTCATTTTTATAAATGTGAGCCCATCAACAGAGTTTGAGGACAGGCGCGCTCTTTTATTTTTTTTTTTTATTTGATTTTATTGAAAATTATGGGTAGATTACAAGATATTTTCAAAGGAACTTACAAGGTATATCTGCAGCCATATGGCTGATATAACATGACATCAAATAGTAGTAATAATAATAACAATAATGTACTTGGAGGATATCTGTACAGATTAGGCAGTCTTAAAGACCTTTACGTCAAGTTATATTTAAGCGTAGTTGGAGAACTGGACGGATATCCTATGAAAAGGAGGCAACAGGTATAACTAAGTATAACAATACCAGTAGTATTAAAAGGGGGGGGAGGGGGAGTTAATCAGCCTACGAGAAGAGACAAAGGAAGATGGCATCTTAATGTATAAAAACTCAGTAGGATGCTACTTGCTCAGCTAGGTTTGAACAGGCGACGCTGAGAGTAACTGATTGTGATATAGATGTAAGTTGAAATGGTTGGAGACTGTATGAAATCCATAAATGTTTTCCATAATTTATGGAAGCATCGCTCCGCTGACGGAAGATTGAAGTCAGTAAGGGTCCTCTCCTTGAGTAGCTGGTTGACCAGCTCCTTTTTTACCTGTGTTATGGACGGGCTGAAAGTGGAGGTCAAGTTTTGTAAGATCACTCTCCTGGTGGTAAAGAGGCATAGCAGGATCCATTCCTTGGGTGGGGAGATCGAGGCTGAAGCCCAGGTTAGAAGTTGTTTGTCCCAGTATCCAAAAATAAGTAAGAGGGGATCTCTCGGGATTTGAAGTAATGTGATATGGTGAATGAACTTGATGATGTTGTCCCAAAAGGTTGAGATGTAAGAGCAGGACCAAAAGCGGTGAGTCAGAGATGGTCTTGATTGATTACAGTATGGGCAACACATAGCAGTGGCGATTTGCTTGTCCCAGGAGAACGGAATGTACGCCCGGTGAATTATTTTTAGTTGAGTTTCCCTCCACTGTTCACAGGATATTATTTGCAGGGTTTTGTTGTAGCCCTGGAGGATTTTATCCAGCGGATCTGGGTCTTGAAAGTCTTCGCTCCAGTTTTTGGCAGAGGATGAAGAAAAAGGAGGTGTAATTTTGGCGATCAGGGGTTTGTAGATCTCCGAAATTGTGTAGGAACCTGAGTCTAGAAGGGTATCTATGAGGGAATGTTGGAATCTCTTAGAGCTGTCTCTGCACAGTGAGCGTATGTAGTGGGTACATTGCCAGTAATTGAAAATATGATTTGGTGGCAGGGAGTATTTTATTGCTAAGGCTGGGAAGGATAGCAGTTGCCCAGTGATTCACAGAGTGAGATGAAATGGGTAAGGCCGCAATCCCGCCATAGGGTAAAAACTCAGTGATGGGTTCCAGGATGGGAGTTCGGGTTCCCTTGTATCGGAAGGCCACAGGAATGTTAAACAGTTTGTGGACCTCTCTCTAGGCTATGGACGTGTCCCGGAGTAACGGGTTGTGCTTAAGGTCAGGGGTCAGCGACTTCCAGGGAGAATGTTGAAGGGCGCTTAAAGAGAAAGGCCGTATCATAGCAGTTTCTAGCTCAAAGTTGGCGTATCTTGACATATTATTAATCCAGTCTAGACCTATGCGTAATAAGCATGCCAAGTTATATACTCTAATGTTAGGCAAGGAAATGCCACCTTCACCCCTGGGGAGATGCAGCTTTGTCATAGCAATCCGAGGTCTCTTACGTTGCCATATACATTTATTAATGTGCTTATTAAGAGTCTGCACATCTTTGTGTTTAAGCAATAAACGGATAATTTGCAAAGGGTATAACAGACGCACAAAACTAACCATTTTGAACAAATGGCATCTCCCCAGTAGCGATAAAGGCAAGTACATCCAGTTCTCCAATTCTTGTGAGATTTTGTGGAATAGAGGAGGAAAGTTTAGTGAGCATAAGGAAGGGGGAAGGTTTCCTATTGTTATGCCAAGATAAGTGATGTAGGATTTGGCCAAAGAGAATGGAGATGTGGGTGCCCAGAGTCTTCACTTATTGTGACCTATAGGGAGAATTTCGCTTTTGCTATAATTTATGAGCAGACCAGAATGATTTTTAAAATCGTTAAAGATTTGAGTGATGGTGGACATGTCTTTTGATGGATTTGCCAAAAATATGAGGACGTCATCTGCGAAGAAAGCCGATCGGAGCTCGTGTTCTCCTACCTGTATTCCATGTAAGGGTGCAACAGTGTTAAGGTACCTGGACAATGGTTCTATTGCGAGGTTAAATAAGAGCGGGAACAGGGGGCAGCCATGCCTCGTGCCCCTGAAAGGCTTAAATTCTTCTGAAAGTAGACCTGCCACCACCAGCCTGGCCGTGGGAGCGGAGTACATAGACTTTACCAGATGAACAAAAGGGCCCGAGAAACCCAGCCGTCTTAGGACCAGAGAGAGCCATTCGAAGTTTACATTATCGAATGCTTTTTCCGCGTCCAGGGTGATGATGGCAAAATCCCCTCCCTTGAGTTTATCTGCGTGATTGAGAGCCATTAAGACTTTCCGTATGCTCAAGGAGGCTGTTCTGCCTTTGACAAAACCTGTTTGCACCGGATGAATCAGTGATGGAAGGATGGAGGCTAATCTAGTGGCTATAACTTTTCATAGAATTTTTACATCTAAATTTAATAATGAGATAGGGAGATAGGAGCCAGGTTCTAGTGGGTCTTTGCCCTTTTTGGAGAGTAATTTTATAAGGGCTTGATTGCCTGAAGAGTGGTAAGGACCCCCTCTCCAAATGCCGGCATAAAGTTCTTCTAGGGTCAGTACCAAGAGAGAGCGCAGAGTTTTATAGAATTCTCCCAGGAACCCGTCAGGTCCAGGGGCTTTGTTGGGAGCTAACTGGTTGATGGCAAGATGGATCTCTGAGCTTGAAATGGGAGCGTTTAGGGACTCGAGGTCTGAGGGAGAGACCAAAGGTAGATGTAATTTGTCTAGGAAATTTTGAGCTAGGGTACTGTTTGTTTGATCAGGGGCGTATAAGCTAGTATAGAAATTTTTCATGACTTGGTTTATATCCTGGGGTGTTGTTTTGAGGATACCATGTGGATCCCTCAGGGCTGTAATGTGTGTATAGGGTCCTCTGGCTAGTCTGGCCAAAAGTTTACCAGATTTGTTCTCATATTTAAAATATTGGGCTTCTAACTGTGACCTCTTCGTCTTTTCCAGTGACTCGGCCCACGAGTCAAAGTCAGTTTTCTCTGCCTTCCATTCTGAACGATTTTGTGGGGAGTCGGTGGCCGACAAGTTCCTCTGGGCTAACTTCAATCGTAGACTAGCTGTTTTGAATTTTAGTAAGGAGTGTTTTTTGAAGGTGGCAGCATAGGGTATTATTTTCCCTCTAAGAAAGGCCTTTCCTGCATCCCAAAATAGATTGGGGTTATCTGTGTGGGAGGAGTTGGTTGATGTGTATTCTGACCATGCGGTATGCATGTACTGTTGGAAGTCTGCATTATTGTGAAGATATTGGGGGAAGCGCCATATACGTAGGTTTGGCTGGGACAGTGATCCGTGAAATGAGAGTGAAATGGGGGCATGATCAGAGATTCCAATCTCGTGGATTTCTGCTTCTGAGATCAAGGGAAACATAGTGTCTGTGCAAAATAGATAATCTATTCTAGTGAAGATTTTGTGGGGGGCAGAGTAGAAAGTGAATTCCTTTTCTAGGGGGTGCAACAATCGCCAAGGATCGGTCATGTGGAGCGATTCCCTAGTGGAGGCTAGCAGTATAGGTTCCAGGTCATGTGGATTCCGAGGGGGTCTCAGGGGTCGGGATCTGTCGTCTAGTGCATGATGGATAGAATTGAAGTCTCCCCCCAACACGTGGGGGATGTGGGGTTCCTTAATCAAGCTAGAAGTTAGGTTACTAAAGAAGGCTTGCCCGGGGTTGTTAGGGGGGTAGATATTTGATATCTTAAGATCCTTATTGAAAAGGTGTATGTGAATCGTCAGCAGTCTACCAGGGATTTCAGAGTTTACGATATGATTTCACAGGGTAGGTTTTCATGAATGAGTGTGATTACCCCTGCTTTACGTCCAATGGCGTCCGACCCTATAACCGAGCCCACCCATAACTTTTTTAAGCGGTGGAAATCAGGTTCCATGAGGTGGGTCTCCTGGAGGAGAGCGATATCCACTTTCAATCTCTTAAGATGCCTCAATACCTTCATGCGTTTAATGGGGGACCGGAGGCCTTTCACATTCCAGGAGATACACTTCATAGAAGAGAGACTGTGGTGAGGATTTGGGCTGGATATGGTTGTAGTGAACAGTTGCCCGTTGAATACATAGGAGGGAGGGACCTGGCTTTACAGTAGCAAAGGTTGAAATTCATGGAGGTAAGGTTATGCTCACGTAGGCAGTTGGAGTGGAGGATGGGAAAGAGAAAAGGGTTTAGGAACATAATGTTCAGAACATTTAAAACAGCGTAACAGCAAACTAAATTCTCTTTTTTACGCATGGGTTCGCAGGCAGTAGTTGCTCCCCACTAGCAGCCAGATAACCAGACGTGCAAAGGCCCTTTTGTGATTCAGACAGCCAGTGCAGGTGACAGCAGGGAGTGTCAGGCTGTAGTTTCAAGGGGTTGTCTGTGGGAGGGCCCATGCTGAAAAAAACAAAGATAAACAGGTGCTTGCATGTCAAGAGAGAAAAAATTTGCAAATAATGAGAAAGTAAAACATTGGTGAGTGAATGATCTTATATGGCTAAGTCCATAAGAATAGGTCCATTGGGTAAATATATGACCTACGGTGACTCCTTAATAGATCTTAACACCAGGAAAAGGAAAGAGACACCAAAGTTTTGGTGTAAGGGGAATACTGATCAGCGGGAGTCTTCCACATACACGGATCCAGAGGGCTTGAGGCATTTTCTTGGGCTACGCTGGTCGAGAGGTCTGTTTATGGGGGTTGCCTTGGTGGGTAGCATGGAGTATCGATCGTTGGTGAGAGTACGCAGATATTTTTCCGCTTCCTGTGGTTCTTGAAACATGAGTTGCTCGCCGCCGGGGGATTTGTGGCCAGAAAGGCCAGTGTGAATTTTATCTGGCGTTGGTGGAGTGTCGAGCAGACTTGTTGGAACGCTTTCCTTTTCTTAGACACTTCCATTGAGTAATCCGCAAAGAGTAGGATTTTGATTCAGTCGATAATCAATGAACGCGATTGCCTATATCTTTGCATTATATCTGCCTTATCAGCGTAGTTCAGATATTTGGCAATGATGGTCCGGGGGGTAGAGCGGTTTGATTGCATGGCTCCAATGCGATGAGCTCTTTCCACTGTGCAGGGTCTTGGTAGGCCTAATACCTCAGGTACTCGCTTGGTGCAAAACTTCACAAGTGTGTGTGATTGGAGAGATTCAGGCACCCCTAGAAAGCACAGGTTACACCTTCTGGACCTGTTCTCAAGGTCATTGTGTTTCTGAAGGACGTATTGGTTTGTTTTAAGTTGTGCCTGCTCAGATCCATGGAGTTGGAAAATCTCCTCCTCAATGGTAGCGATTCTACCCTCAGCTTCGTTTAGGCAGGCCTTGTGTTCGTTCAGCTCCTTCCTGAATAACTGCATCCCTGCATGTATTGCCTTTTCCACGGTCGCAGTGATCGTGGGGGCTAGGATAGCTGCTACAGCCTGTGTGATCCGCTCGTGTATCCCAGCTTCTCCAGGCATTGGAGGGTGAGAGGGATGAACGCTCACCTCCATTATCGGCTCTTCATGAACGTTCGGCACTGTATGACCATTTGGCTCGTAGGCCGCATCCCGGGCCTCGATTTGCGGCTGGGCCTGCGGTACACGCGGGACACCTTTTTCCAGAAAGCGATCCATCTGACCGGCTGGCAGAGTGATGTGGAAGCTGTCCAGGCTAGTGGAGGTGCTAATGGAAGCACTGGGCCGAATTTATAGGCAGGTGAGAGGCTGTGGAGCGGGAGCTAGCGTGGAGAACCGGAAGTAGGCACACTCTTTGATCCTTTACAAACCCTCCTGCAGCACTGAATGTCCATTCAGAAAGCACACTGGATGCAGAACAGACCAGTAGCTTAATTTCATATTAAGCAAATGTAGGTGAGTGGTCCATCCTCAAGACCCAGTAACTCAGTGGATGCTCAGTTGGAAAGATCTCCAAGTCTGCTCTTTCCCCTAGATATTCCTGCACCATATAATGCAGACGCTGCCGATGGTTGCTTGAACCTATCAGCCCTGGATGCTGAGGACTGAAGAATTGTTTAAAGGCATCTGTCACGTACCTGGTAGTAGAGTCTGGCTTATGTAGGAGGCAACCTCTCTTACTACCCTGATTCAGGAACCCCTGGTAGTATAGACAGGTGGTTCGGAAGTGCAGGATGGCATGAGGGCTCGTGTGAGTCTTGATATGGTAGATGGAGCTTCCAAGGACCCATGCAGTGGTAGTAGAGTAGTCAGTGCAGGCGGGGTCAGCAATGGTCAGGTGGTGCAGTACAGGGGATGCAGGCAAAAATGGTCAGGTTCAGGCGGTGGTTGGCAACTGGTGGGCAAAGAGGTACACAAGGAACAGGCAAGTGGTTAGTCGTGGGCAAGCAGGGGTCGGTACAGGCAGCAGGCAAAGGATAATCAGGAACAGCTGGGTCACAGGTACAGGAACTCTCAGGGAACAGAATTCTGGGGACACAGGTACGCTGTAGAATTGACAGCACCTGCTGTATGGTACTGTCCAGTTTAAATAGGCGGTTTGGCGCCATGATCGGCACTAGCATGCCTACGTGTGCCCCCACGCACGCTCCTGAGCGCACCTGCCGCATGCACGCGTGCTCCTGCACGCACCTGCGCAAAGGAAGAGGCATTCTGCTGGAAACATCTTGCAGAGCTTCCTGATATTGCCCCCCCAAGGGGCAGCCATTCTTTCCGGATAGTTTCTTCTGAAAGCTTGGATTAATTCTTCTGCATAAATAAAGGTCTCCGGTTCTCATGAATTATGTTAGGGGCCATAGCCTTTCCATTTAACTAAATATTGGATGCTGCTACCTCCTTTTTTGCAATCCAGGATGGACTCTACCTCAAATTCCTCCATCCTATCAATCAGTACTGGTACAGGCGGACCGACTCTGCGGTCGGGGAACGGATCAGGAACCACTGGCTTCAGCAAGGAGACATGAAAAACAGGGTGTATTCAAAATGAGTCAGGCCACTCAAATTTGTAAGCCACTTCGTTAACTTTCCTCTTTGCGGGGAAAGGTCACACAAACTTTGCGCCCAATTTCCAGGAGAGGCATGCCAATTTCAGGTTAACAGTAAATAACCAGACCCGTTTGCCAGGTTCCAGGTTCAACTCTCCCCGCCTCCTTCTGTCATAAATCTCTTTATTGTAAGCCTGTGTCCTCGTTATTGTTTCCTGCAACAGTTTGTTGTTGGTAGTGAAAAAATTCGGGGGGCGTGCCCAGCGGCGGAGAGAGACGGACGCTTCTTCTCCAGCTCCGCTCTGCAAAGAGTGAAAAGAATCGAAAATTACCCCATAAAATCGGTTTCTATATCGCAATAAAGATCCATTACAGATTGCCTAAAGATCCCTATCCTGCAGAAACCCCGAAGTCTGTGTACCCCGAGATACATCCCCGCCACGAGGTGAGACAGACGGAGGCCTCATCCGGAGACACAGCAAGGAGCCCGGACAACAAACAGCAACATCCGAAGCCATCCTAGCTCCACGGATCACGGTAAGCCACGCTAAAGGCTTATTTAGTACACATACACATCCCCTGATACGGGATCGCTGTTTTGGGACAATTAAAAAAGACATGGCAAAACCTGTAATGGCTGCCTAACACAAGATTACCTGCATGACGGAGCCGTTCCCTGCAGAAAAAGGGGTCCAAGACACGTCCACTAACCTTAAAATCATGGGTAAAAACGATCATACTACCACCACTGCCAAAATTTCTAAGGAACCAACCACACAGACCTCCGGTAACATCCCTGCAATGTTCCGGATGGTGGGTGGAGAAGGCCGCACAAGCACAGACATGGAGTTGGAATCTCCACCAGAGACCTCAACACAGACACCTGCACAACACAGCAGGCCAGTCCAAAGCAACTCTCCCACACAACCTCTCTGCCTAAATGATCTTCAAATAATCGCAGCAGACATTAAAGCAACATTGTCTGCAGCTATAGCAGACCTAAAGACAGATATACATGCAGTCTCTATGAGGATAAGCACAGTAGAACAGACGACCTCCCGCCATTCAGACGCCATCAAACAACTTCAAAAATCCACGGACATGAACCTAGCACACATTAACGATATCCACAGACATTTAGAGGATATTGACAATCGTGGTCGAAGACATAATATACGTATTAGAGGCGGTTGATCAACAACACATGGAACAAACAGTAATTGGGATCTTCAATGATCTCCTTGAGAGACCGGCTGATACCCCAATCGAATTTGAAAGATTCCATAGAGCATTAAGGCCCAGAGGACGAGACACAGATCCACCCAGGGACATTATATGCTGTCTAGTAAATTTCCCTTTAAAAGAAGCTATTCTCAGAAAAGCTCGAGACCGCAACAGAATACAATTCAATGGAACTGAAATAAAACTGTTTCAGGACCTGTCAAATATCACCCTGAACCATAGAAGAGCACTACGCCCCCTCCTGGATCAATTACGCACAAGAGGAATTCCATACAGATGGAAGTTCCCCTTCTGCCTATCTGCCACATGGAGAGGTCACTCGGCCCATCTGAGAACACCAGATGACCTGCAAGCCTTCTGTGACACCTTAAACATCCCTTACACTGAAGTTCCAGAATGGTACAGCTCATTCTCGATCGCCGAAGCATGGGTAGAAGTCTCCAACAACTCCACCCCAAGAGCTCAGAGACACAGAGACAGGTGTCGCAGGAATTCTTCACATTCACCCCACATCCAAATTACAGAGAAGAAGCTTACAGAAGCCCAGGTTCCTCACCACCATGCAGAAGAGACCGAATTGACGCTTAAAAAGAAGTTTGAAAAGCGTGATCCGGTAATAGATCACTTTACACACTGATAGGAAACACTCATAATTCAAGTACCTTCATCAACTTCAGTTTTTTCCCCCTCCATAGCAATCTTTTAACATACAACCCCCTGGCTATTCGTCCTGATTTTTATGGTTGATATATGTGCTCTACTCTCCTTGCCCCTTTTTTTTTTCTCTTTTTTTTCCCTTTTTTTTTTCTTTCTCTTTGCCTTTTTTCTTGATCTTGCATAGTGAAGAGAACCATCAGGGAGAAGAGAAGAACTACCAAAGAGTCACCTTACCAACATTCCAACAGCCCAAAACGAACTGGCGCTACACATACAGTAAGGAACTACAATTCATTCCATGCGTTTTCTTTTTCTTTTTTTTATTTTCTCCCCCTCCAGCCTTTTCTGCATACCCCCTATATGATACCGCATCTAGCTCCAATCTTTGGGTCTTCGTATTGTATTTATATCCTTGCTTCATTAACTAACAGATATGGGCATAACAAATATTCTATCTGAACTCTAAAGGTCAATATGAGTCACAAGGGTATTATACTTACTCACCCCTATTGAAAAAATCCCAAATCAATACAACAATTTCCTATCTTTGATTGCTAGGGAAATATTCCAATACCCCTTCAGATTTATAAAATGATGAACATTAATCGCTCTCCAGAGACTGTATTAGCCTCTGAGTACAAAAGTATTAAGCCTAAGACTCCCCTAGGCCTCTCTTTTTGTTCTGTTTTATATGTTACCCTTTTTTTTTAATTTCTTTCATTTTCTGTTTAAATGACCACTAACAAAGTCAAAAATATCAAAAATGAGTGTCTATACCTTTATTCCCCACTAGATGGCAACCAAGGCTAATGTAAAAATCTTCTAAATGGTTTCCTATATGTTTCAGATATTAATCTGTGGTTTAATATGTTTCTATATTTTTATGCAATTATCTTTTTTCAGCTTGAGTGTTTCCTAGCTACACTGGTGTATGGCTGATCGCTCTTGATGCAGCTGGAGCCCTACCTCATCTCTTCTACAACTGAACGAATGATATACACCCTTATATATAGGATACTTGGTTCCTCTGCGGTGGGAGCGGTGAGCCATATAATCAAATATTGATCTCATGTTGAACGTTTTATGGTTTACAGGTTATTTAATATCATACTCTGACAATATGTTACCGACTGGGCTCCTCTCTGCCGAGGTGGGCGGATTCATAGATAAATTTAACATTCCTATACTGAGGTCCACTTGAGTCTGCCTCTCTCTGGAGACTGAGGTCCAGTCATGTCTTCAATAGATGATTGCTTCCAACATACAATCCTAGAGCTATTTACTTAACATACAAGACACTAATCATTCTATACACCCATATCACAATTAAGCATTACCTTGAACATTATCAATAGCAGATAGATTCCTGTCCTGAACAAACATCAAACTTACGCAAACAGTAAGCCCTCTTCACCCAATCAATGGAAAATCCCTAATGACTTCTCTCCTTTTATCACGCATTCATGTGTAGTCAATTGTTTCAGATACCCCCATTCTAGACCTTAACAAAATCGGTTAATTTAATATAACCAAAAATCACATTACCCTTTCTAAAATCATCACATCCTACGTCACAAACACCCAATATAACACACACTCCCTCCACATTTTATTTACGAGCTACTGTTATCTCAACCAACAAAGACCCCAGATCACACTCTAAACAGCAAGCTCCAAACGTGCAGGAATCACACCATTCTCCTCCTAAACTAGACTTTACCCCCACACAGAGGGTCTCTTAAAATCCCCTCTGAACATTCCGGTTTTCTTAATACAACATATAAAACTTGACAATCTAGGTAAGTGCTGCTGGCCAGCATACACCTCCGGACCCCATCCCCAAACATCCCACCAACAATCTACATTTTTATCCCCTTTCCCCGCGCTTCCAGACTGATCACACGCTAAACCCGTATACCTATCCCCTGACAATACATCTTAAGATCAAAATACAATCTTATACCTACACCCCAACTATAAACATAAAACAATCTAATATCGTACATACATATACACTATTACATCCAACTAATACAAATGCATCAACGCATAAACCTCTTTCATTGAAATTAATTTCGATAAACGCCAAAGGCCTAAACATTCCGGAAAAGAGATCTCTCCTTTTAAGAGAATGCCATAGACTAAAGGCTGATATCATCTTTATCCAAGAAACACACTTTCACGCAGAGAAAATCCCCAAAATCTCAGACAAAAAATTCACGACAGCATTTCACGCCGCCAGCATCGATTCTAAAACAAAGGGAGTCTCCATACTAGTCTCCAAAAACGTCAATCTTAAAATTTCTGATTCCCTCAAAGACAATTCAGGAAGATATATATCTCTCAAAGGCACCCTTAATGAAAGACCCATTACACTTGCCAATGTGTACGCTCCAAATAGAAAACAAGTGTCTTTCTTTAGGCAAATCACTGACCTCTTTCCAATCAGGAATCAGGAATCCTTATACTCAGAGGAGACTTTAATGTTCCACTCAATCCAGCCCTAGATACATCCACAAACACATCAGCTATAACATACAGAGCTCTTAGACAAATTAAACTGCAACTACAGAATTTAACGCTACATGTTTGCTGGAGAACATTAAATCCACAATGAAGAGACTATACATCAAAAATACTCAAGGATAGATTATTTCTTCATCTCACAAACTGATCTCCCCCTCCTGCATGACGCTTCGATAGAGTCCATGACACTATCGGATCATCATCCCATCTCCCTATGCTTACAATTTCCTGATCACATCACCAGATCCAAAACCTGGAGACTCAATTCTGCCCTGCTCAATGACCTCAACGAGACCAAATATATCTCCTCACGTTTAAGAGAATACTTTGCATTCAATGTTAAACCAGATATCCCCAATATCACCGTGTGGGAGGCCCATAAATGCGTTATTAGGGGTGAGTTCCTAAAAATCGCCTCTAAAATGAAAAAAACACATCAAGCAAAAATTAATTCGATCCTATCCAAGATTAATTCACTAGAAACAGCACACAAAAGAAATCAAGCACAATCCACATTACAAGAACTCACTAACACAAGGAAAATTCTTCTAGATGAACCTAATCTGAAAGTTAAGAGACAATATATCCTTAGGCATAGAATATATTACGAGCAAGGCAATAAAAGTGGCAAACTCCTTGCCAGAGCAGTCCAGAGTAAGAAATCTTCTGACACAATTCACCAAATCAGGGATAAACACGGATCATTACATGCCTCAAATGAACAAATTGCCCAACAATTCGAAGAGTACTACCAGACACTATATAATATACCATCCAACCCCAAATGCCCTTCTAATTCAGAACGTAGAAGCCAACTCATTAAAAATTTCCTCTCAAAATATGGCTTCTCCCCAATAACAACGGAACTCTCAAAAAAACTTGACATTCCCCCCTCTGAACAAGAATTTGAGATCGCACTGAAAGACATGAAAACAGGCAAAGCCCCTGGACCAGACGGACTCCCTCTACAATATTATAAAACATTTTCAGACGTTCTTAAATCCCAATACCTCTCAGCTTTTCGCTCACTTGAATTTGATACCCAAACTCACCCCAACCTATTGGAAGCACATATAGCAGTCATCCCCAAAGAAGATAAAGACCCAACCTTAGTATCAAACTACCGACCCATCTCTCTCATAAATGTGGACGTAAAGATTTTGCCAAAATATTGGCTAACCGTTTAATCCCCCTCATTCCTTCCTTAATATCACTAGACCAAGTAGGCTTCATACCTGGTAGAGAAGGAAGGGATAATACCATAAAAGCCCTCAACATTCATCACTGGCTCAATCACAAGAAAAAACAAGGATTTTTCCTGTCCTTGGACGCTGAAAAGGCGTTCGACAGAGTGGCCTGGGACTTTATTCAAGCAGTACTACAAAATATCGGACTTCCTCAAATAATGCTATCATACATAAAGGCACTTTATTCTTCCCCCTCAGCTAGAGTCCGTGTTAATGGCCACCTGTCGAACGCCTTCAAATTACAAAATGGTACCAGACAAGGCTGCCCATTATCACCCCTTCTCTTCGTCCTGACCTTGGAACCCCTGTTAAATAAAATCCGATCCAATCCAGATATTAAAGGAATACCCATATCAGGCCATACATACAAAATAACAGCTTTTGCCGACGACCTACTACTCTTCTTATCCGAACCTCTTATTTCCCTCCCTAACTTATTGAAAGACTTAGATGATTTCCAATTAATATCTAACCTTAAGATCAATCACTCAAAATCATTCGCCCTTAACATAACCCTACCCCACGATATCGTCCAAAAATGCCAAAACAACTTCTCATTTAGGTGGGCCAAAGATTATATCACATACCTAGGCATCAAACTCCCCCACTCATTAGCAAATCTATTCCAGTATAACTTTGTCCCCATCTTAAAAGAAGCAAAGGAAGATTTAAAAAGATGGAATATACTCAATGTCTCCTGGTTCGGGAGGGTCTCTTTAATCAAAATGACTATTCTTCCACGCTTTCTATACTTACGCCAAACCATACCCATAAAAATCCCCAACTCTTTCTTTAACTCCTTTAGGCAAGCATGCACCTCCTTCATATGGCGCAACAAACAACCCAGAATCAAATTCGACACCTTAACCGCACCCAAAAATAGAGGTGGTTTAGCACTCCCAGATCTCCGTCGTTATTACTGGGCAACACATCTCACAAGAATTGTGGACTGGAATATCCATAAACACATCAAAGAATGGGTGTTGCTAGAGCATTCTATCTCTCCACAGAACCTAAGTACCTTACCCTGGATACACCCACAACATATCAACCCTCAAAACAGACAACACCCGCTCATAGGCCCTACTATTGATACCTACCACAACACACTTAAAAAACGCAACCCAAATCCCTGGTCTAGCCCCTTAACTCCATTAAGAGACAACCCTGACTTCCCCCCGGGTATGAGCAAATCATTCTTGGCCAATATCTGGCCAGAAAAGAGGTATTAGCTTCTCACTTCTTCTCTGGCAATTCTTTCATATCATATGACAGCTTAAACGCCATCACATCCCCCAAAAAATTCCCCCTATGGACATATTTACAAGTGAGGAACTTCCTCAACAAACCTCCCAACATTAAACATTGGACAAGAAAACTATCTATCCTTGAGGAATTATGCACCAAAAATTCTCCACAAAGACACTTAATATCAACCCTATACTCTTCCACCTTCACAGACGAAATAGCACTTGCTCGTTCTTCATGGGAACAAGACCTAAACATATCTTTAACACATGAAGATTGGAAACTTATATGCTCCTATACACACAAAGGATCCCTTAATGTAGCAACACAGGAATGCGGATATAAAATCATCTCTAGATGGTACAGAACTCCAGAATTGTTGAACAAATTTTATGCATCCAACCCAAATCGATGCTGGCGTTGCGAAGCTGAAGATGGCTCCTTTTTCCACATCTGGTGGTCTTGCCCCCGGATCCAAACCTTCTGGCGAATGGTACACGACTCCATTATAAACATTACTAAAAAAGACGTCCAATTTTCACCTGCACTTTACCTAATTCATCACACTTCAACACCAAAAAAAAATTATTTAAAATCATTAACAATGTTCATGATTAATACTGCCAAACACTGCATCCCCCTCCACTGGCGCTCGTCCCACATACCAACGAGGGAAGAATGGTTCAAGAGATTGAATTACATTGAAAAAATAGAAGAACTCATCAGCATATCTAACGAAACCCTTACCAAATTTACTAAGACATGGCTTAACTGGCAACAATTCAAGAAGTTGAACGACATAGACAACACCTAACCCCCCAAATCTATCGACTATCCTACCCCTAAGAACAACCTCAGTCTGGAAGCGCGTGGAATTGGGTGGGGGACGGCTGGCCCGCACCCGCACTCTTTAAAAAATATACCCAATTCCCCCCCACTTCAACCTCACTCCCATTACTCTTCCTTTCTCCCTCCCCCCCTTGACCCATATATTCAACACCTCACCCACCCCGCTCTCTGAAAGTGACGAAGGGAGAACACCCTAAAAAACAAACCGTGAGTCATGCATAACATCATATTCAATTATATTCCCATATTACTTCTATCAACATCCTCATAATAAATCTCTTCATTCCCCCCATATCAAATAGATCCACGAAACCTATATCAGTAATAAAGCAAATATGGAACTATAATATGGTTATTTGCTTTCAACTTCCCTTAACCATAAAAACCACATTTACACATAGTTACTCTTTCAACTGTTATGTTCCCATACTAGAGATTTATTCATACTACTTGTCAACATTTAAAATGATGTTCAACCTGCTGTACCTAATGTATTTTAATGTTGAATGCAATATTCACTTGATCCTAAATCTACTTTTTTTTTCTGTATGATTCTTTCTTCTCAATAAAAATTTTATGAAACAAAAAAAAAAGAAAAAATTCAGCATGTCAAACACGCCAGGCACCGGACTTTCAGGGCAGACGTTGGACAGGAAGGATGGGTGGAACCCATAATTGGCAAAAAATGTAGACTGTTGGGTGGCAGAATGCACAGAGTTATTATAGGCGCACTCAGCCAATGGTAAGAGCTTTGCCCAGTCATCCTATGAGAAGGACGAGAAGCAACGCAGGTTCTGCTCCAGCTTCTGATTGGTTGTCTTCATTTGCCTGTTCGTCTGAAGGTGATATGCGGAAGATAGGGACAGCCTGATTTTCAAGGGTTTACATAGCGATCTCCAGAACCTGAAAATGAGTTGTACACCCAGGTTGGACACCACATCTGTAGGTATCCCATGGAGTCTGACAATTTTTTTCATCTGCAAAAATTGAGCCATCTTGGTTAGCCTGTCCACCACCACGAAGATGGTAGAGAACCCTTCAGATGGAGGTAGTTCCACAATAAAGTCTACAGAGATTCTACTCCAGAGGTCTCTCTGGAACAGGCAGGGTTTTCAGTAGACCACAAGACTGGGTTCTGCTACCTTTATTTTGGTTGCAAGTGGTGCAAGATTCAACATAATTCTTACAGTCCTTCCCTGATTGTGGCCACCAGAACGTGCACTGTAGAAGTTACGTAGTTTTGTGTACATCAAAGTGCCCAGCCAGCCGGTGATCATGACAGAGTTCCAAGACTGAGGTCCTTCAGCATGAAAATCCTGTTATCATGCAGAGCAGGCCATCCTTAGACTGCAAATTACTTTCAGGAAGGGGGGCTGCCCCCCTTGTGATCTGTCGGATCTGGGATAGGATTTCTTCTTGCAAAAGCAGAAAGCTTCCGGAAGGCAGGATGGTAGCAGAAGAGGTCAGAGCTCCAGGTGAATATGCGCGTCTGGCTTAGTATTTTTTGACCCGGGCCTGTAGGTAATGTGGAAAGTGAACATGGAGACCTGGCCTGTTGTGGCTTTGGTCTCTTAGCAACTCTTAAGTACTCCAAGTTTTTGTGGTCTGTGTAAATAAGAATTGGATCCTTCCAGTAAATACCGTCATTCTTCCAATACCGACTTAATCGCTAAGAGTTCACAATCTCCTACGTCATAGTTTTTCTCAGCGTCAGATAGCTTGCGGGAGAAGAAGGCTACTTGGTGAAGCAGCACTTTAGCTACCTGTCTTTGGGAGAGGATAGCTCCGACCGTTATTTCAGATGCATCCACCTCTAAGACATATGGCAGAACAGGATCCGGGTGTCTTAGGATAGGTGCTGAGAAGGGATAGGCCAGTGGTTTGAGTCAAACATAAGTTCAACTTGAACATTGGGTGTTCGGCCATTAGTTGAACTTAGAACATTATGGGGCATTCGCATCGACTTTGCCGCCACGGAGCGCCCCATAATGCATTGAGTGTAGACGTCGCGCACAGCTCTGCTTCCATGGGAGGGCTGACGCCATTTGCGCTGGCTTTGTTTGGCATTTATTTAGAGTTCAGGCCAGGGCCACCGGGTGACACATGGGTGACCCCGCCCTTTCTGACATCATGTGATGTCAGAGGGCGGGTCGCTCAACTACTCCACTGGGTGACCCCACCCTTAACTATAAATAAAACATCAAACCAAAGAAAGCTCTGTCAGCGGGAGCGGGAGCTGTTGATTTTTTTTTTCTTTGCGGATCCGTCGCTCACCGTGATTGACAATGGATTACAAAAGGGGACACTTATTTTTATTTTTTCATTTTTTAATAAAGGACTTGACCCTAATTGTCTCCTGTGTTTTTTTCTTTTTTGACACTTTTGGTGAAGTAGTAGGGGTACGATGTACCCAATACTAATTCACATAGGGGGGGTCAGGATCTGGGGGCCACCTTAGTAAAGGGGGCTTCCAGATTCTGATAAGCCCCCTGCCCGCACACTCCCACAACCACAGCCCAGGGTTGTGGGGAAGAGGCTCTTGTCTCCATCAATGTGGGGACAAGGTGCTTTGGGGTGGGGGGGCACACTGCCCCAAAGCACCCATACTTCCCATGTTGAGGGCATGTAGCCTGTTACGGTTCAGGAGGGGAAACCGTAACAGTGTAGGGCAGTCATAAGGCCTATGAGAGGGAAGAGTCTCTGCACCTTTTTTACTGAAAACATCCAAGTAATTGTGGTATACCAAGGGGACAGACTGATGGACATTGGGTTCTGGGTAAGAGTCCATACAAAGCAGAGTTGGGCCTGTTTCATAGGCCCTCAGAAGACAGTGCAGGTGGCAGAATGCAGACTGGAATTTTATGTCCCCCATGGCCCAGTTATTGCTGGGGTTGTGCTCCTGAAGCCAGGGTAATCCGAGTATGATGGGAAAGAGAGGAGAGGAGAGGTGATGGCATCCAGGAAAAGAAGTTCTTGATGGCCATCAGCCATTGTGGCAGTTAAGGGGACCGTCTCCTGTGTGACTAGACCGAACTTGATAGTGGTCCCATCTGCCAGATGGACAATCATCCTACCGGACTTGGGCTGCAGAGGGATCCCATGTTGCGCTGCAAATGACAAGTCCACAAAACAGCTGCAAGCTCCGGAATCAATAATTGCGCCGACTGAGATATTCCTTCTTGGGAGCTGTAGAGAGAGGAAGAGGGCTAAATGTGAGACGCTAGAAGGCACAGAAGGTACAGTAACAATGGTGGCAGAGAGGCAGTCTCTCACAAAATGCCAAGGTTCTCCACAGTACGGGCAAAGGTTATTGCTTCACCGACGTTGTCTTTCTTCAGGGGTAAGAGACGTGCGAAGCAGCCCCAATTGCATTGACTCAGACTGATCCAAAGTGGAAGGAGTTGCCAAGGGTGCAGAAGGAGCCAGACTTGGGTAGCTAGAAACCCAGGGTAACATCCAGATGGGCAGCGTGGCTCCTTTGAATCTTTCAGCCCTACGCTCTCTGAGATGCCGGTCAATCTGGATGGCAAGATTGATTAAAGCATCCAGGGTGGAAGGTACCCCTACAGGGACTAGCTCATCCTTCAAGGGTTCTTTCAGGCCCAGGCAGAATTAGTAACAGAGGGCCACATCATTCCCAGCTATGTCAGCGCTCCAGCGCCGGAACTCGAGAAGAAAGGAAGCCCTCCTCTTCCTCCCACTGTTCTGCCTCAAGTGCCCTGTCCAGGATTCCATAAAGCTTGTGCTCCAGCAGGAAGACTAGAGGGACAGTGTCACTGTTGCATGCATTGTCACTGCTCACCATCCTTGTGGCTTCCTCAAATGGTGACAGGACAGTGCATGCATCCTTGATTAGTAGCCATAGCCATGGCAAAAAGAAGCCAAGTGTAAGGAATCATCTGCGGCCATTGGAATGCCTATGTGCGGGCGCACGTAGTGTGTGCATTGGCGCCAAAATGGCCATTTAAGCAGACAGCACCCTGCAACCAGTGCTGTCCGTTCTAAAGCATTCCTGTATCCTGTGACCCCAGCATTTACTCTTAGAGACTTCCTGTATCTGTGACCCTGACTTTCCTTGGACTTTGTTTGCTCTTTGCCTGCCCCCACCCCAGCCTGTCTACGACTACTCTTTTGCCTGCTCCCTTGTACCGTCGCTGCCCGCACGTTTCCAACACTACTTGTACCCGACTATCCCCCTGCCTGACCCATCTGTACTGCACCACCAGCCTGTTACTGACCCAGCCTGCATCATCATTCTTCTGCCTGCACAAGTTCCAGTGGACTCTCACCTACCACCAATGACCAAGTCCAGCCTTCGTGCCCCCCTGTGCTCCAGAGCTCTCTGTCTACACTACCAGGGGTTCTCAAACCAGGGCCGTAAGAGAGGTTGTCCCTTGCATAAGTCAGACCCGACCACAAGGTACGTGACAGTAATGGACAGCCATGCCTGAGTCTGCACAGGGGACCTCTCCCATGGGATGATTTGTGTGTGCACCTCGCCGTTCTCACCCAAGCTGTGAAGAACCTGCAGGAAGGTTACACCTGCCTGGAAGGAAGAGTCCAGGAGTGTTGAAAATCCTTTCTCAGCTTCCATCGAAGAACTTGCATGAACGACATCATTAGAAAAATCTTTAAGGGTTTATTCTTCAAAACATAACATAAGACAAACTTACGTAGCAACATAGTTGAAATCTATAATGAGATATGGCATGGCTTCAGATGTCAGTCAGGAGGAGGAAGGGTTCTGACAGGTTTTCACGTCACGTCTCCGAGAGTGTCCTCCATCTCTCTTCCTACCCTTCCTAGCTGACATTACAAAGTCACAACTTTTATACTGTTTGAAATCGTTAGGTCAGCTTTTTCAAAGCAACCTACAGCTACTTATATGGTTTTAGTCCATAAGGAGACACACATGACTCCTCCTCTAACATTACTTCACATGAGTTTTGAAATAGAATTGCACATACAACACTTTCTCTGTCCAAAAGCACATTCAAATAACATTCACATATATAACTAACTTTACATTATATTTAATACATTTAATATATTTCAGAGCCCAATATTATTCAAAATAATATTATAAATTCATAATTTCCAACAATTCCCCCTCAATGCACTATAACTATCAACAAAAGTGCATTTGTTTTAAATAATACTTTTCTCTGAAATATTTACAATAAACAACAATTTAGTATGTCAGATATTGTACAAAAGCATTTTCCTAATATTCTGAAATATTTTCTTGTGAAAAATCTCATTTCATCAAGAAACTATAAATTAATATATGTATTCATTCTTATTAATTTTCCATCTAATTATAACATAATATCATCAAAG
>BLSH010417372.1:23141-39467 GCA_018402905.1 Glandirana rugosa
GCCTCCTGGAGCAAGTACATGACGGTTACTTGAGATAGCTTTCGAAAAAGTCGTAGATCTCTCTATCGATCCCGTCCATACACCACCACAAGTCGGGTGACCTATTCCAATTAACTAGTGGCACACGGTAGGCTCCAAACTGCTGGTCCCTGCTTAGGTTGAACTAGCCCCACATACTCTTCCCCCCACATAACCCTTTCGGACAATCGTTAATAAAACCGTTTATTAAACCACAGGCTTAATTCATTCCTATATCCCGCTATCAAACAATATTACAAACTTTTTTCTGACAAACTAACACCCCACCTAGTAAGTATGTACAACAAAATAATGGACACAGGCACCTGCCCCCAAGAATTCTTAGAATCTACTATAGTCACCATCCCAAAACCAGGCAAAACCCCTGATAACCCTGCAAACTATCGCCCTATATCCTTACTTAATTCGGACACCAAATTATTTGCCAAAATAATTGCTAACAGGCTTTCCCAATACACCCCCCTTCTCATACACCCCGATCAAGTTGGATTCGTCCCTGGTCGTCAAACCTCGGATGGCACACGGTGATCAATTAACCTTATCCAGTGGGCTGAACACCACCACATACCTGCCCTAGCTATCTCTCTAGATGCTGAAAAAGCTTTCGATAGAGTTCATTGGCAGTACATGAACGAGGTCCTCCGGGGGTTTGGCTTCCAGGGACGAATTTTATCAGCAATCACAGCCCTATACACATGTCCAACAGCCAGAGTGTGGACTTCAGGCTTCCTCTCACCCTCCTTTCCCATCACTAATGGAACAAGGCAGGGCTGCCCTCTTTCCCCAATAATATTCTCCCTGATTATGGAGCCCCTAGCAGAACACATCCGATCGAACCCCTCAATTACTGGTATTCAAATTGGAAAATCCCAACATAAAATAGGTCTATACGCTGATGACGTGATTCTCTTCCTTACAAATCCCCTTCTCACTCTCCCGCACTTAACACATCTTCTAGATCACTTCAGCACACTTTCACTCTATAAATTAAATCATAATAAATGTCAGATGCTCCCCATCAATTTACCTCCCCTCACCAAACAAAATATTTCCACACTTGCCCCTTTCTCGTGGGCTCCAGCAGCCTCTCTTCAATATCTTGGGATCCAATTGACCGCACCCAGCTCTAACATGTTCCACACTAACTTTAATATACTGACATCGAAAATCTCCAATATCTCCTCTTCAATTCAAAAGTTAACACCTTCATGGACAGGCCGCATCGCCTTAATCAAGATGTTTATCCTACCCCATATTCTCTACCTTTTCTGCGCCCTCCCGGTACCTTTTCTTACAACTCATTTGAAGAAGCTACAAGCTATTATCAGCAATACAATCTGGCAAGGGAAACGCCCCAGATTCAAAATCTTCATACCTCCTCCTTTAGTGGAATGGGGGCCCCGAACATTTCCTTCTATTATAAAGCCAGCATCTTAAACCACACCAGGACATGGTGGTCCTACAACCCCTCTACACCCACACAACTTGACAAAGAGACTCTACAACAGGACTTGAAAACATATTTAGGAGCCTTGATCCTTCATCCACACCCCCAGAAACACTTCTTGGATACCATTAACGCCATCCACACAGTATGGACCTCACTGAGAAACATGGCACCTACCTTATCCCAGAATACCCTAAATCTCATCCCACTATCATCCCTGGAAAAAATAATACCGAACCTCAACACTCAAAAATAGACCTCTGCTGGAATCACCAAAGTTGGAAAACTATACTCCTAAAAAATTCTCTGTTCCTTTCAAGACCTCTCCTTGTCCTTTAAGCTTCCCCGCACCTCATTTTACCAATATCTTCAAATACGTCATGCCTTAAAAGATATACTCAGACATATTGAGTCCCATTCTGGACATACTAAGCTCACCCTCAAAAACTCTCACAGGAATGGGTCCCCCTATACCTCTCCCTATCTTCTCCAGCCAAACTTCAAAAACCAAAGCCATTCCTAACCTGGGAACAAATACTCTCCTTCACAGCAACTCCGGAGCAATGGCACACAGCACAACTCCTTCCACGGAAACATTCCAAATGCACTCTCCACTGGGAAAATGCGCAAAAACTCTCATTTAACTGGTATCGTACTCCTCAGAAATTGGCCAAAATATATTCAAACCAGTCTCCACTATGCTGGAGAAACTGCAACACTCACGGCTCTCTTTACCACATATGGTGGCAATGTCCTCACGTCCAACCTTTCTGGGATCAACTTTTCAAATTAACCTCCCATCATCAACCACAAACTATCTCCGGATCCCAAAATAGCTCTACTAGGACTTGGCATTGAAACATGGCCCGTCAAGTACCACTCCATCCTTACACATATCTTCATAGCAGCCAGACTCGCTATAGCCCGCAAATGGAAATCTACTACCCCACCAAACCTCAGTGAAGTGATTCTCATTCTCAATGACCACGCTCAGCAGGAATACTCCTTTGCAAAAGCTCACCTCAAACAAGAATTGTTCCTTAAAGACTGGCACCCATGGACAACACACCCACAATCTTCCTTTCAATCCTAGTTCCACATAATTATTGACTTATAGCTTTGAACCTTTGAATATATTTTATTTCTTAAGACTCAATCTAATCTACGCTGATTAATCCAGGCAACAACACACCAACAACCCTTACATATATAGGGTCTAGCATTACCTCAAACCTCTACTTGGGCTGCACCCAATCACCAACACTCCCTACCCATGTCTCTTACCCTTTCTCATCCCCCCTCTCTCTCCTCCCCTTCTTTCATCTTTTCCATTACAATCTTATAAATCTGTCATGTTTCTTAGAACTCGTATGCAACACAATGTGGAAGCATCGCTTCAAGCGGACTCACGCCTCAATGAGACCAATAGGCACTAATTACTAATAAGCCCAGGACACAGTTTTTGTTCCCAATTGGGGTGTCAGGGCAACGATAACGCTATCTCCCACTCATATCCAGACTTAATCAGATACCCAGATGCCTCATTGAGAGCATGCGCCCAACAGCTCTATTAAAGTTATATCTTACTTTGTACTCTAGAAACCATATTATATACAACTGTTTTTTTTTTTTCTTTGTATGTTCTCCAAAAAATCCAATAAAAATCTAATGGAAAAAAAAAAAAAGTAAATATGTAAATGAGATGTATAACATTCTTAAAGATAGAGATACTTACCTTGCCATTAATAGAGACCCTTCAATAAAATATAAAAGAGAATTACAATTGCTGATCGACAGGGGAGGTAGACAGGGTTTTTGCCAAAGCTTCATAAAGATCCTGTGAACCTGCCTGGTCGCCCTATAATTAGTGGAATAAGGTCACTTACAGCTAGAGTGGGTGAATATATAGGCTCCTTTCTCCAAGGTTTAGTCATCAACACACCTTCTTATTCAAAAGATATGAAGCAGGTATTAAATGAATTGAATGGTATTCCAGTAACTGATATGATGTTTCCTGTAACAGCAGATGTGTCCTCCCTGTATACGAACATATTACACAGGGAGGGAATGGTGGCAGTAGAATACTATTTACAACTAGCCACAGATATCGCTATTTTACAACAAAGATTTATACTAGAGTTTGCAATGACTTACAATTTTTGCTGCATTGACATGGTGCAGATGTGCAGTGTGGAGGGGGAAGGGGCCAGTGCACATCGCAGCTCCCGAGTGACAAAACCCGGCATGTCCAACAGAAACAAACACACAGCATATAGTGGCATGGCTACTAATGGTGTGTGAGACACAGGATGGATGTGTGTGTGTAAAGTATGCACAGAGGCGGATCTCAAATTAGGCAAATTAGGCGGTCGCTTAAGGCCTCGCACTCGCAGGGGCCTCGCAACTGCCTAATTTGACACTGACACCAGCACTGAGATCGAGAGTACTGACACCAGCACTTTAAAGCTGTTAATATATGCAATTTATAAAGTTAATTTTTTTATTGCTTGAATTATTTTTTCCATTATGGACGTGAGTTGGGCCTCATGTCTAGGTTTTGCCTAAGGCCTCACAAAGCCTAGAGCCACCTCTGAGTATGCATATATTACTGAATGGTATATGCAATTGGCCCAAAAGGGGTGACCAATGCTGTGACACATCTGCGCCACACTCCACACTGTTTACCCATGACGTCATCTTCTGGCACCATGTTGGGGGCGTGTGTACTCCACACTTGGCTGACTACATGGGGAGTTTTGGCGCCAATGGTGGGCGGCGTACCCCGCCCGCTCGTGGGTGCCTCCCCCCTGTCTGTCATGCCAGCGTGACGCTGGTGGCAGCTGGTCCTCAGTCTTGCTGGACGCACAGATAAATATCCCCTCTTCACTAACTCCTTCACTGGGTGGTCAGTCACCACGCACTCTCCATGTGGATTAGCTGTTGCTGTACAACATTAGGTAACCACCATGCTACTATCTTTGTTATGGTTGTTACACAGTGGTTCCTTACAGCAATTTGTACTGCTCCTTTTCACACTATCTTTCTCATTTACATTCCTTTCTACCTGCCATTTATACACTCTCCTGATGTGTTTTGGATATACATATACATTACTACACATGAGCTTTTTAACTAACTTTATTTTCACAGACAACATTGGAAAAACATTTTTCACTTACAACACCTCAGGAGATTCATCATCTTTGGGGTTTATTGGATATGTGCGTATGCTCTTGGGCACTGTCATAGCCACCTCAGCTCCCGCGCAAGACCTACCCGGTGGTCTCCACTCTGACATACCACATGGCATGGTTTTCTCTCCAATGCATAGTAAGTGATAGGGATGTTTTTTTTCCTCTCCCTTTTTCCATCTTAATCTCCTTTCCTTGTGCTCTATCTAATAGGAGACCATTTCTCCTGATGATTGGTTCAAACCATGAAACGCGTCAAGCTATGAGCTATTTGGGATGCAGTTTCTGTTTACTTATTTACTTACCTTAGAGCTATAAGCTATTTGGGATGCAGGATCTACTCACTTTACTTTATTTTACTTTATTTTAACTTTATTTTTTATTTTTACACTGTCTCTTGATCACTTTTATTCCTATTACAAGGAATGTAACATCCCTTGTAATAGGATCAGTGCATGACAGGTACTCTTTGTGGAGAGATATGGGGTCAATAAGACCCCACATCTCTCCTCCAGGCTGGAAAGACAGAGATAAAAAAAAAAAATTATCTCGGTCTCTCCAGCTGCATCAACGGCTTTGTTTACTAAAGCCGGCCCGGACGTGACTTCATAAGATCACGCCCGGGCCTCCAAGGGTCATAGAGATGATGGTCACCAGTAATCTCCCCAAACTTCTTTCTGATTCATTCTCTGGGCTGCCAAAGGCACGGGCGTACCCGGTGAAGTACCAGAGGGTGATGGGAAGGGGGGATGTCCCCTCCCGCTGCCTATAAGAATGATCAAGCAGCTGAATTGCCACTATGATCATTCTTATGGTGCACAGAATTGCCGGCTTAAAAAAATTATATCTGAATCGTGCCTGTAGCTGCAGGCATCATTCAGATATCACAACTCAAAGTCAATGACTTCATATGACATCGCTGGGCAGGAAGTGGTTAAATAGTGAGGGATCAGAATTGATATTCTGGTCTCCAAGAAAACGGTGTTAACCCATACCAAGCATTGTTTGTCCTTGTATTTACACCACTTCCTGGTTCCATAACAAAATGGTGCCGGACAAGAAATGACATGTTTCGGTCCTCTAGAAAATGGCAACGGACAGGAAACTACATGTTCCAGTCTTCTAGAAAATGGCACGGACAGGAAGTTGGATGTTTTACATTTCCAGTTTGGACTACATATGTATGGTCGCTGTGATACACGTTAGAGGCCCCTGATGATGCATTTTCATGCAAATTGCAAAGGGTAAGATTTCAGAGCCAGAAAGTTGCGCCGCAACAGTGGAGGTCAGTGTGGCAGTATTATATGTGAGTCTAGCGGCATGTTATATTGTTTTTATGCAATTTTATCTTTTCATTGTATGTCCTTTTAATAAATACTACATTATGAGGCATATCTTTTGTTTGTGGCCTTTGGTATTTTGGGACATATGAATGGAGCTCTACCCTGTGAAGTGAGATTATATGAGAGGAAATCCTTGCATTGAAACCTGTGGACATCCCTGTTTTCACCTTTGATGCTTCTTATGATTTTTTGTTCGTTCCAGAGAAGATAAAAGGAGAGGATTCATCATACTCCACATGAGCGGCATTATCAAACAGTGTTTGCTGCACTTTATTGTGTAGCCACAAATTCTGGTAAGCCTTCAATCCTTATGGTGGTCAGACACCTTCTTTTGCACTTACTGAGTGGGAACATTGGACTGTTTTGTTTAACACAGAGGGACTTTTTTTATGTTTTTTATGTTTATGTAACTCACGTTTATAATCATCACAGCGCTGCATGTTTTATGTTTATTACTTGTTAAGATTGCCTACATTTTTTTAATGATCAAAACATAAGCCCTAAAAGTAGCCCTTAAGACATAGATGTTTTTAAAGCTCCTGAAATAAGAAAAAATTAAAATAGTATATCCTAATATAGCGTGTACTTGTCTCAATGTATAGCCCTTAGTGTGGTTCCCTTCTGCTCCCTTCTCCCTCTGCTCTCTACCTAAGTCACTTCTGACAACCCTGGAAGACACCCCAGCCCCCCTCCCCCAGCCAAAAGAACATGATTGACAGCCTCAGACATGCATTTTCTAAGACTGTGTAAAGTGGTGTGTCCATTTCCTCCTTTCAGGTCTCAGATTACACTCAGCTCTATGCTTTGTGGTGTGCAGTATATGACATCATATGCCCACCTCCTGGAAGCCGAGAAATGCCATCTAAACTGTGTATTTTGGAAAGCAGTAGAAGAGATAGGGCTGCAGATAAACAGGTACAAGTTATGTAGGCATATCATCTGAGGCTAGTCACTTCAGTGAACTTGTGTAAGGGCTTATTATCAAACCTAATCCTTAATGTCGCTAAATGCTACATGCATTTTTAATTCAACATACAGAACTAAACCAAAGTCAATCATTACAATCAACCAACAAGTTTTAAATACCTCAACTTCCAAACAAATAACAAATGTTAAAACATAGTTATATGTATAGCAGCGCTACCGTTCATAATAAAAACTGTACAAATCGTACATCAGCATACAGTATGCTCTAAATCGGTAAAAACATGTGAAACATAAAAAATGACATCAAATGGCACTAAACGTCCATATATAGCATCTATGGTGGGGTCTTCATATAATGCTGTGCACCATCACCACACCACGTGAGAGTTCTGGGGTTTCCCCCTATTTGGAGAGACTCACCAAATGGTAGGCAAATAAACGCCCCAACATTAATCTCCAGACCGATCACTCTTCAACTGCTCCACCTTTCACTGCACCAAGATCAAAGAGCACAAGACTGCTCAAAGACAGCCGAGATCATCCTCCTGACCTTTCCTCTACATGGTCCCACGCTGACCTTTGACCTCTCCCCGCCGCTCACTCCAAACTCTGCATCTCCCTCTCTGTCTGGCTCTTTCTCTTAGCCCCTGACGTCATTTCCCCTCAGACTGGACGATGGAAGGTCAGGAGGATGGTCACTGGCTGCAAACTGCCCCCACCTGTGTCACTGGCTGCAAACTGCCCCACCTGTGTCACTGGCTGCAAACTGTCCCACCTGTGTCGCTGGCTGCAAACTGCCCCCACCTGTGTCACTGGCTGCAAACTGCCCCCACCTGTGTCACTGGCTGCAAACTGCCCCACCTGTGTCACTGGCTGCAAACTGCCCCACCTGTGTCACTGGCTACATAACTGCCCCCACCTTTGTCACTGGCTGCAAACTGCCCCCACCTGTGTCACTGGCTGCAAACTGCCCCACCTGTGTTATTGGCTGAAAACTGCCCCACCTGTGTTTTTGGCTGCAAACTGCCCCCACCTGTGTTATTGGCTGCAAACTGCCCCCACCTGTGTTATTGGCTGCAAACTGCCCCACGTCATGTCGGCACATGCGCAGTGAAGAAACAGCCCCCGTGCCGATTCTCCACTGACCCTGTGCCGTGACTGGCGGCTCCCATGCACATGCGTGGGAGTTACGTCACGCGACTCCGGTCAGGTAAGGTTTGCAGGTAAGTGGCACATAATGGGCTACTATGCGATGTATAGTAGCCCATTATGCTTCTACTTTACAGGGTTATATTGAGGAAGTAAACCCAATCTGGGTTTACTTCCTCTTTAATATCTATACTAACTATAAATAAAAATATCCCCAGGTTGCAACAAAGGTGTCAAATGATCTGCATGACATTTGTATTTACTACATAAATGCTCCCATAAGTGAATGCAATGTCAATCTAATTTTTCGCGATTGTAAACTTTTGAAAAAGTTGCTATCGTGCTAATTTGCTTCCTTGACAACCTGACTTAATCTTATCATAATGTTACACTAACAATTTACGCAAGCCACTTTATTCCCCTGCGTGCAATGCAATGTAGTGTTGAAAGGGGGATAAAAGCTCTACTAAAGGAAAACATGTACATTTACTTTGAGCTTTATCATTCTGCTACATTACATGAAAGTCACACTAATGTGATATCATTTTAATCAGTAGAGCTTGCATAGCTGCCAACAAGAAAATTTCCAGGGGCACCCTTTTTGCTGTGTGTGTCCAGCAAGCCATTGTAGGGGGAGAATATACTTTAATTAGGGGTGGGGCATTCATTTAAAATGGGTGTGGTTTTACAAAAGGGATAGCATTAACCTAATGCCAAACTTTGGTACTGTCCACGACCACTCCCCCTTAAGTGCCAAAAATGATCTCCTTCATTGCATTTTCTGGGCAAAAATGCTGCTGAAAGTGATTAATTCAAGTGAATGGGGCTGCAGTGCAACTACAAGCCCATTGCTAGGCTCACAGTTGTGGTGTGATATTTCCATTAAAAATGCCTCTTTAGCAATTAAAAAAAGATCAACAGGCATTCAGGAGGTGGCAGTATAGTACTGAGCTGAGTGGCTGACCTGCTGCATTCTGAATACAGGAGGTCAGCCATTTGGCGTGGGTGCCATTTTTCATCATTTGAATGAATGCAAAGCGTTCCCTGATTGGGTAAGGTGTAGAGGTAGGATGGTGATGCTAATGCAGCAGGGCAGCCGCTCGGCACAGGACCCAGAAAGTGGAGATCACTGGAGTACCGGTGTAGTAGCGGTGCCTACTTCAGTGATTTCCAGCTTCCAGGCTCATCGGTCAGGTATCGTTTATACATAGTTACATTGGTACAAGCTGGAACAATGCAAGTATGTATAGTATAGCCATTACTGGAATTATTCTTTCATTTTCCCCTGAGTTCCAGCACTGCAGAAATCACTAGGGAGCAGAATGCACAGATGTATAAAGTGAAGCAGGCTGCCAAAGAACACAGCACCTCAACTGCCTGCAGACTCAGTTTCCCAACACTTCCAGAGACCTGCACAATAGCAGCGCCCTGCAAAATGAATAGGCTATAGCCCACCTCAACAGTCAAAAATGTTGGCCCTGCTGCATTTTTACATTGTATTGCAATGCACACTGAAGTAGTTTGCAGTCAGTGGACAAAAGAATAACCTCCAGCATTGGTGTCAGTGGACTCAAACAGGAACGGACTGGAAATAAAAACCAGCACTGGAAAAAATTTCACCCCAGCCCCATACCATTTTTATACCAGCCCAACAGCATAACGTTATTATTTTCTTGCTCATAAAATGGAAAACCATGCATTTTAATGCACATTTGAAGAGTGTTTTACAGATGTGAAAGCACACAGGGCTTTATATATAAGAGCAATTCTGGGTAAAAGTGGAGCAATCATCAAGCGGGATCCCATGAATGTGGGAGAGACCACCTTCCGCACAAAGAATACACTAAGGTAAGGGTGGGGTTACTGATATAAAGGGGAAACATTTATATAAGTGCCCCCTTACATTATTGTATTCACTCCCCCCTTACATTAGTGACCTCCCCTCAGACTGGCCTGGCGGCGCTGTTACTGTCCTCCTCTCAGGTGCACCGTGCAGGGATCAGTCAGTCGGCTCCAGCTTGGTGGCTCTGGTTTTATCCCATAGGCTCCTGTCCTCACACGTCTGACTTCTCCCGTGTCCCCCATCCCCACGGCACTCCCACTCTTGACTCCTCTCCACACTCCCCCTATAGAGACTGCAGCCTCCTGCCCATCAATGCAGCCTCACTGTGCCCATCTGCAGCCTCATCAGTGCCCATCAATGCAGCCTCACTGTGCCCATCTGCAGCCTCATCAGTGAGTGACCATTTGCAGCCTCGCCAGTGAGTGACCATCTACAGCCTCCTCAGTGAGTGACCATCTGCTGCCACGCCAGTGAGTGACCATCTGCAGCCTCATCAGTGAGTGACCATCTGCAGCCTCACCAGTGAGTGAAAATCTGCAGCCTCACCAGTGAGTGGCCATCTGCAGCCTCGCCAGTGAGTGACCATCTGCAGCCTCGCCAGTGAGTGACCATATGCAGCCTTGCCAGTGAGTGACCATATGCAGCCTCACCAGTGAGTGACCATCTGCAGCCTCACCAGTGAGTGACCATCTGCAGCCTCACCAGTGAGTGACCATATGCAGCCTCACCAGTGAGTGACCATCTGCAGCCTCGCCAGTGAGTGACCATATGCAGCCTCACCAGTGAGTGACCATCTACAGCCTCGCCAGTACCTGGATTCCCGCGCTGTGTCATGGAGCTGGGGTCTGAGAAGTTCAGCGCCCGTTCACTGTAACAAAGTCCACTGACCTGTGTGATTGCACAAGAGAAGGAGGGAGGGAGGGAGAAGAGTCTCATTCAGATCGGCCCTGGTGCCGCTGAGCCGTAGATCAAAGCAGCCCCAGGGCAGGCGGTCTACCAGTAAATTTCCCAGTATCCCGGTAGGCCAGTCCAGCTCTGGACTCAAATATCATTATTATATAGGATTTATATAGCGCCAACAGTTTATGCAGTCCTTCATAATGTAAGGGCAGACAGTACAGTTACAATAAAATTTAACAATTTAATACAGTAGGAATCAGAGGGTCCTGCTCATTAGCACTTACAATCTAGGAGGGAGGGTCAAGCGATACAAAAGGTATTAACTGTGGGGGATGAGCTGATGGAGAAAATTAAAAGTACAGTTAGGTGGGGGCAGGGTAGTCCTCTCTGAAGAGAAGGGTTTTCAGGGATTATTTAAAAGTGGACAGACACTAACAGATAGTTGGACAGATTGGGGTAAGGAGTTTCAAAGGATGGGAGAGGCTCAGGAGAAGACCTGGAGGTGAGCATTGGAGAAGGTGACAAGGGAGCTAGAGACCAGGAGGTCTTGGGAGGAATGAACAGAATGATTAGGTTGGTATTTTGAGACTAGGTTAGTGATCAGGGGGCAGAGCTGTGGATGGCTTTATAACTTATTGTTAGCATTTTCAATTGAATTTGTTGGGTGAGCGTAAACAGTGGAGGGATTGTCAGATTGGGGTAGCGGACATTTTGCTGTTGGTAAGATGGATGAGCCCGGAAGCAATAGTAACCCCCACATTGGAGTCAGTGGATGCATGAATAACTCTAAACAGTCAGTGAAAGCAATATTAACCACTTGCTTACTGGGCACTTAAACCCCCCTCCTGCCCAGACCAATTTTCGGCTTTTAGGGCTGTCACATTTTGAATGACAATTGCGCGGTCGTACAACGTTGTACCCAAACAAAATTTTTATCATTTTTTTTTTCATAAATAGAGCTTTCTTTTGGTGGCATTTGATCACCTCTGTGGTTTTTATTTTTTGCGCTATAAACAAACAAAGAGCAACGATTTTGAAAAAAGAACAATATTTTTTACTTTCTGCTATAATAAATATCCAAAAAAAATATAAAAAAATGTATTCATCAGTTTTGGCCAATATATATTCTTCTACTAATTTTTGGTTTAAAAAAACGCAATCGGCGTCTACAAACCATGAGAACTAATTTATGGCGTTTTTATTATTATTTTTTTTTTTTTTTACTAGTAATGGCGGCGATCTGCGATTTTTATTGGGACTGCGACATTGCAACGGACATGTAGGACATTTTTTTAACTTTTTTGGGACCACTGACATTTATATAGCGATCAGAAATTTAAATAGCCACTGATTACTGTATAAATGTCACTGGCAGGTAAGGGGTTAACACTAAGGGGGCAATCAAGGGGTTAACTGTGTTCCCTGTATGTGTTCTAACTGTATGGGGGCTAGGCTGGCAGGGACATAACAGATCTAACTGATTCTGATCACAGGGATCAGTAGATCTGTTATGTCCCCCCTCACAGAACAGAGAACCGCCGTGTTTACATTGGCGGTTCCCCGTTCTGCCACTCTATTAGGCGATCGCGGGTCTCCAGCTCGACCCGCGGGCACGCCTAGGCAGCGTGCGGCGGCCGTGAGAGCACGCCACCGCCGGCTGTGAGTGTGCACGGGGAGGACGTCCGCTTGCCAATTCAGATCCACGCTGTAGCCGTCTTTCGGCTATAGTGCAGATCTGTAGTGGTTAAAGTGTTTTTTGTTTTTTTTAATTAACAAACATGTCCTAATTACCTGCTCTGTGCAATGGTTTTGCACAGAACAGCCCTGATCCTCCTCTTCTCGGGTCCCCTGTTGGCACTCAAGGCATCTCCCCCCAACCGAGTGGAAGCGGCTCGCTATGGGAGGCACTTGTGCATGTTCGCTCCCCTAAGCCCAACTCTGTGGGGTTTATTTACTAAAGGCAAATCCACTTTGCTCCACAAGTGCACTTGACCAGCTGTGTCCAAGCACAGCTGATCATGATGTTAACACGACGATTATCGGCATTCCGATAACCGAAAGAGAGCCAGTAACTGGCCAATGTGAAAGGGGACATTTGCTCTGATTATCAGGGTATTGATGATCAGTGCAGCTCCAACAGTTACATAGTTAGTCTGGTTGAAAAAAGACACAAGTCCATCTAGTTCCCAACAGTGCTGCCTAGCAGTGCCAATCAGTGTCCATCAGTGCTTCACATCAGTGCCAATCAGTGCTGTCAAGCTGTGCCCCAACTCCCGCCTCAAAGGATGTGACTGACAGCAGCAGGAGTCCATAGCTCCTACTCAGTGGCAGCTGGTGCTAAATATTTAGGGGGGGCACCAAACTTACGCCAGCCCCCCCTAGATGGACGATCGGCACAAGCAAACTGGTGGAAGAGACTAACCTTAGGAAGAGCCAGCCCATTCTCCTCTCCGTTCTCCTCTGGGCTGAATAGGACTTGTCCTGAGGCACGATTGGCCAGTGTGTCCCGAGACACAATTGGGAGTACTAAGACTCCCTGGCCAATTGAGTCTCAGGATCTGCTTCCTGATTGGCATGGAGGGGAATCAAGAAGACTATAGCCCACCCTTTTTTGAAGCCTATTAGAGCTGCTGGCTCTAATCACATGCTTCTAAAGAAAAAAAAAAAAAAAACATTGGAATACATGAGTCCAACACCCCATGTGTAGATTAGGGGGCCGGGCGCATGGATTAGGGGGGCGGCACCCTTTATTACGGGCCACTACTGCTCCTGCTGCTCTCAAGAGTGTTCTGTAAGATCAGGAAGAAAGGGCAGCAGTGCTGCAACTAGAACAGTGCTTGAGTGTGGGGGATGGTATGGGGGATGGTATGGGGGGGGGGGGGGTATTGGAAGACCTTTTGAGTTTAGAACTATTTCAAAGCTGTATTAAACCCAAAATTGTATTGGAATTGCACCACCAAAAATTTGCCATGCTGAGTTGCACTGATGTGAAGAGGTACAAAAAACAATGTGATTTCCACTGTCATGTGATTTTGTGGGACTCAAGTCACATCTGAAATCGCACTAGTGTGAACGGAGCCTAACATAAACTAACACAGCTAAAGCCAAACTCCAGCTAACCCTTTATAAGCAGATACAGCAAATGATTTTGTTCCTTTTGGGGATAAAAGTTTACATAAATAAAGAAAAGTTGATCATTATATGCACCCCTGTCAGTGGTAAATGGTTTGTCTCAACCCTTCTAACTGCTACATCTGCAGGACAGCTTTTTTCTGTTGAAAAATAACAGCCCAACACCCCTTTCACATTGGGACATTATTCAAGCGCTGCGGTGCTAAAAATAGCACCTGTATAGTGCCTGAAACCCCCATTTTCCCCAGTGTGAAAGCACTCGGGACGTGCGCTTACAGGACGCTCCTCCTCCGCTCCCTCCATTGTAATTAATGGATGACGCTCCCAAAGCGGCTGTACACTGCCTCGTCGTGCCATGTGGTGGCTCTTTTAACTCCTTGTTAACCCCTCTTGGGGGTTAAAAGTGTCCCACTCCCGCCTGCATAGCAGTGGCATAGCACCGCTATAATAGCGGTAAAGCACCACTAAAACTAGAGGCGCTTTACCACGACCGACCGCCCCCCCCCCCCTGTTCAGTGTGAAAGTAGCCTTACTGGTCACATCATCCCATGAAAATAAAGGAAAGAAAGCCTAGAAAACAAAACAATACAGCCATCACATCTAAAGGCCCGTACACACGGTACAATTATTGGCTGTAAACTGTCGTATGACAGACTGTCATACAATAATCCGACTGCCAATTCTGAATTATCGTCCAACAGAAGTTGTAAGCAAACTAGAGAACTTTTGTCTGCTGACAAGGCGTCATCTGATTTTCCGGTCGTGTGTACAGAAGTTGGCCAAACAAAAGTTGTAAGTACGGACCGTCTGTCTGTGTTCATCCGATCCGCCAGGCGGAGTGAAAATAGGGTTTCCATCTGTCCTGTTTTTGGCGGATCGGATCGGGTGTCAGTGGACATGTCACCACTGACATCCGTCGCTCCATAGAGAACAATTGAGCGTCCGTTCGGGTCTGCCTAAAAAACTGACACGTCACTACGTTCGGCTTTGTTGAATGATAATTTGACTAACGTCAGTACGCTAAACAAAATCACAGACTTACGGTTTTGGGAAAAGTAGGACGTGCGGTTGTACAACAATCGCATTGTGTGTATGAGGCTTAAGAATTGGCACGCCGTTCAAAAACGCAATGAATTGGACCCCTTACTTATAAAGCTGAAAAGGCTTTGCGCTGGTCTAAAGCTAGGTTCTTCCTATCCATCAATACATACTCGACTATGTTTGCCCGTAAACATAATCAATAAAACCCACACATATTTACAAACTCAAAAACAATTCCAATCAACTTATTTCACACCCCCAAGAAATACTATCCATATTCACTAAATTTTACTCAGATACCGAAGATTGGTTTTATAGTTAATAATCTAAGGTATAACATTTCTACAACATGTATCTATATGGCTCAAAATTTCTACGGAAAATGCATTTCACCCAGTGCTTTATATACAATTGTCTGTACCATTTTTTGCCCTTAATAAAAAAGCCAAAAAAAAAAAAGAATTGTTAAGCCGCAATATAATAAATGTTTGAACCTGGGTTATAGTGGGCCTCTAGGTTTACATGGAATAGAAGAGAAGGTGTAGTGACCCTCAGAGCTTACACTCTGCAGGATGAGAGTTTAGCAGTTTTGTTACTATAAAGTGCCAATGTTTCCCATAAGTGACAATAAACAATGATGGGGAGATGTCAGCTGTGCTGGGACGTTTCCAGCCTGGGAAAGTTGTGTGTAGTCAGAGGAAGCCCCGGGGATTTCTCCCTCCCCAGCAATGACAGCAACTTTCTCTTCTTACACTGGATGAACTTTGTAACCAAGAGGAAGGCTCACAGTTCCGCTTCCTTCACCGTACAGCGCCGAGTATACCGGGCTCTGATCACAGGCATCGGAGGAGCTGCACCTGTCATCGCTGTCATTTATTAAATGTCCCCAACGGCTGCCACTATTCTGCACCCCACCTCTGTCCTCCTCTCCCCCAGCATCATCCACCCAGTGCTCAGTCCCATCTCGCCCCCTCCCTCCCCCTGCCTTCCCCCAGCACGCTGTCAGTTGTCCCCGCTTCCCGCCCCCGGTGATCTGTGATGGAACCAGCCCGGAGATTCAGCAAGAGCCTGCTGAAGCCCGGGGTGGCCGCGGAGATCAGACAGAGCGCGTCCAAGGCGGTGCGACCCGATCAGCGCAGGGTGAGTGCTGGGGAGGGGGGGGGGAGGGGGGTAACTGATGCGGGAGCTATGCCAGAGGGAAGTGTAGTGGGGGTACTGATGAGGGCCATGGCATCAGAGTTGGGGTACTGATGGGGGCTATGACAGGCAGGAAGAAGGTACTGAAGGGGGTGCTGACCATGACAGACAGAAGTG
>BLSH010417372.1:43815-58665 GCA_018402905.1 Glandirana rugosa
CTAGTAGAGAACATAGTACAGACGTCAGAGACTAGTAGAGAACATAGTACAGGAGTCAGAGATTGGTAGGGAACATAGTACAGGAGTCAGAGACTGGTAGAGAACATGGCATAGACGTCAGAGACTGGGACAAGACATAGTACAGAGACTGGTAGAGGTCATCGGTCAGAGACTGAGGACATGATACAAGGGATGGTTAGAGACTGAGGACATGATACAAGAGATGATCAGAGACTGCAGACATGATACAAGAGATGATCAGAGACTGCAGACATGATACAAGAGATGATTAGAGACTGCAGACATGATACAAGAGATGATCAGAGACTGCAGACATGATACAAGAGATGGTCAGAGACTGAGGACATGATACAAGAGATGGTCAGAGACTGCAGACATGATACAAGAGATGGTCAGAGACTGCAGACATGATACAAGAGATGACCAGAGACTGAGGACATGATACAAGAGATGGTCAGAGACTACAGACATGATACAAGAGATGACCAGAGACTGAGGACATGATACAAGAGTTTGTTAGAGACTGCAGACGTGGTACAAGAGATGATCAGAGACTGTGGACATGATACAAGAGTTTGTTAGAGACTGCAGACATGATACAAGAGTTCGTTAGAGACTGCAGACATGATACAAGAGATGGTCAGAGATTGCAGACATGATACAAGAGATGGTCAGAGACTGCAGACATGATACAAGAGATGGTCAGAGACTGCAGACATGATAAAAGAAATGATCAGAGACTGAGGACATTATACAAGAGATGGTTAGAGACTGCAGACATGTTACAAGAGATGTTCAGAGACTGAGGACATGATACAAGAGATGGTCAGAGACTGAGGACATGATACAAGAAATTGTCAGTGACTGAGGACATGATACAAGAGATGGTCAGAGACTGCAGACATGATACAAGAGATGATCAGAGACTGAGGACACGATAGAAGAGATGTTTAGAGACTGCAGACATGATACAAGAGATGTTTAGAGACTGCAGACATGATACAAGAGATGGTCAGAGACTGAGTACATGATACAAGAAATGGTCAGAGACTGAGGACATGATACAAGAGATGGTTAGAGACTGAGGACATGATACAAGAGATGGTTAGAGACTGAGGACATGATACAAGAGATGGTTAGAGACTGAGGACATGATGCAAGAGATGGTCAGAGATTGCGGACATAGTACAGGAGATGGTCAGAGACTGCAGACATAGTACAGGAGATGGTCAGAGACTGCAGACATAGTACAGGAGAGGTTGAGAGACTGTAGGTGTACTACAGGAGATGGTCAGAGATTGCAGACATAGAACAGGAGATGGTCAGAGACTGCAGACATAGTACAGGCAATGGTCAGAGACTGCAAATATAGTACAGGAGATGGTCAGAGACTGCAGACATAGTACAGGAGAGGGTCAGAGACTATAGGTGTACTACAGGAGATGGTCAGAGACTGCAGACGTACTACAGGAGATGGTCAGAGACTGCAGGTATACAAGAGAGGGTCAGAGACTGCAGGCGTACTACAACAGATGGTCAGAGACTGCAGACGTACTACAGGAGATGGTCAGAGACAGCAGTTGTACAAGAGATGGTCAGAGACTGCAGACGTACTACAGGAGATGGTCAGAGACTGCAGGCATACAAGAGATGGTCAGAGACTGCAGGTGTACTACAGGAGATCGTCAGAAACTGCAGACGTACTACAGGAGATGGCCAGAGACTGCAGACATACTGGAGGAGATGGTCAGAGACTGCAGTTGTACTACAGGATATGGTCAGAGACCATCCATGTACTGTCTGATCTCCTATCCCTGTACATTGTCTGCTGAACACTAAATGGTCCTTCCTGATCACCATAACATGTTCTGTCAGTGTACCCACACACCACACATATCATTTACTTACTGTGTGAAACCGACAATGAGGACAGGTCCCCGACTTTCAGCATGGGCTGTACAGAGGAGGGAGGAGCCATCCCTACCTCCCCTCCCCCCTGATCACAGGTCTGGTTGTTAGAGGGTGGAGTGATTGGCTGTTAGGGGGATGTGGAGGTCATGAGATGGCAGGTCAGGCAGTGGTTGGTTGAGAATTGGAAGAGATGATGGCGCATGAAGCCACACAGCTGTAGTCCAACTCCACCCCAGTAGTATTTGGCCACCATCCTTTTTATGGGCAGCACAGGTGCAAGGGGCAGATGCTTTGTGCCTCAATAACTGGGGCTGGGCCCAGGGCAGCTACCCCTTTTTCCCCACGGTAAAGACAGCCTTGTGCGGGAGATGCGTTGCAGGTTTTCTGCACCACATCCTAGAGCTTATTATTGCCTTTTCAACAGAATTAAAAAAGGACCAGGGCAGCAAACAGTCCAGCCTGGCTCTGGCAGCAATGTTGTTCTGCCTGGCAACCCCTCAGCCCTTTGGCTCTACAGTCAGCACCACAACATAGCTGACAGAGCCAGGCTGGACTGTCAGTACCAACCAAGTAGTGGAAAATGGTAACCCACGAATCTAGTGATTAGTGAATAATTTTACCAGTTGCCACAGACTCACTTACCTCAATGGCAGCACAGCAGTGGTGGTAAGTGGTCTGTGATGACCATCCTTCAGGCAGCAAGCAAGCCAAAAAGGAAAGAGGGAGGCTCAGCTCCTTAGCAGCAGTACTGCTACCTTGCGCGTTCTCTGCTCCATTCTCCTCCGAAGTTCAAGGCGGGTAGTAAAGACTGTAGAGACAGTCGGGCACGGTGGGCGGGACTACAGACGCCACCCGCTCCCACTGTGTCTATGATCTGTCCGCAGGGAACCCAGCACAGCCTGGTCGTAACAGCGTGACGTAAGTGCCTGTAACAGTGTGACTTACACCTGACCTGCTGCATACACTTCGCCCACAATACTGACTGCTGTGCTCCGCTGTTTGTTGTTGCAGTGCGCCATGAGAGACACTTTTTATTTTTGGCAGGATGCTCTGAGGGGGGGTTGAACACCCCAAACACCTCCCTTATCTACGCCCCTGAAGAGATGGTTAGAGACTGCAGACATGATACAAGAGATGGTTAGAGACTGCAGACATGATATAAGAGATGGTTAGAGACTGAGGACATTATACAAGAGATGGTCAGAGACTGCAGACATGATACAAGAGATGGTTAGAGACTGCAGACATGATACAAGAGATGGTTAGAAAATGAGGACATGATACAAGAGATGGTTAAAGACTGAGGACATGATACAAGATCTGGGATCAGAAAGGAATTTTTTCTCCCGCTATAGCAAATGGGATCAGGCCCATGTGTTCCTGCAGGACTTGAGCCCAGCAAATGTAGAAGTACTGATGAGGGCAATAACAGAAGGTTGGGGGCAGGTACTGATGAGGGCCATGGCAGGCAGAATTAGGGTACTGATGAAGGCTGTGACAGAAGACGGGGGTTATGGTACCAGTGGCAGCCAGTGGTATATTTTCTCAGGGGGGGGGCAAACAGTGCACAGCCAACCACCCCCCCCAATCGAGTCACCTGTACCACCAAACCCCCCCACCCGGTTGGGCTTGCGGTTGTTCGCCCGCAACACTTACACTTTATTCATTCGCTTCTGTCACACAACTGGGTGGGCTTTGGGCAAAGTGATCTGCTCCCAAAAGCCCACCCTTTTTTGAAACCTGTTAGAGCCTCTGGCCGTAATCACATGCTTCAAATCCCCCCCATTGGAATCCATGCATCCGGTGCCCTGCATGTAGATTAGGGGGCCAGGCGCATGGAGGGGGGGCGGCACCCGTGCACCCCTTATGGACGGGCCCCCACTGTATAGTACTATGGTAGACAGAAGTGGGGGTACTGATGAAGGTTGAGGGAAATACTGATTGGAGGTATGATAGACATAAGTGTACTGATGAGGTCTATGGTAGACAGAAGTGGAGGTACTGATGAGGGCTATGGTAGACAGAAGTGGGGGTACTGATGTAGTTTGGGGGTAAGTACTGACAAGGGCTGAGGTAGACATAAGTTTAGGTTGGTTGGGGGTAGGTACTGATGAGAACAATGGTAAGCAGAAGTAGGGTTACTGATGAAGGTTGGGTATAGGTACTCATGAGGGCTACGGTAGACAGAAGTGAAGTTACTGATGAAGGGTGAAGGGGAGTACTGATGAGGGCTATGGTAGACAGAAGTGGGGGTACTGATGAGAGCCATGACAGAAGGTTTTGGGTAGGTACAGATGAGGGCCATGGCAGACAGAATTGGGGTACTGATGAGGGCTGTGACACAAGACTGGGGTTATGGTCCTATGGTAGACAGAAGTGATGAAGGTTGGGGGAAGTACTGATTGGAGGTATGGTAGACAGAAGTGGAGGTCCTGATAAAGATTAGGGAGGAACGGATGAGGGCTTAGTAGACAGAGTTGGGAGTATTTACAAGGGTTTTGGTAGACAGACATTATGGTACTGCTGTGGGCTATGGTAGACAGATATGGGGGTGCTGATAAAGGTTGGGGGTAAGTACTGATGACAGCAATAGTAGACATAAGTGGAGATACTGCCAAAGATTGGGGGTAGGTTTTGATGAAGACAATGGTAGACTGAAGTAGGGGTACTCATGAAGGTTTGGGTGTAGGTACTCATAAGGGCAATTGTAGACAGAAGTGGGGTTACTGATAAATAGTGAGAGGGAATACTTATAATGCCCATGGCAGACAGAAGTGGGGGTTTTGGTGATGGTTGGGGGTGAGTACTGATGGGAACTATGGTAGACAGAAGTTGGGGTACTGATGAAGGGTGAAGGGGGGGATACTGATGAGGGAAATGGCAGACAGAAGTGGGGTTACTACTGAATAGTGAGAGGGGAATACTTATAATGGCCATGGCAGACAGAAGTGGGGTATTGATGATGGTTGGGGGTGAGTACTGAAGGGAACTATGGTAGATGAACTGATGAAGGGTGAAGGGGCATTCTAATGAGGGCTATGGTAGACAGAAGAGGGGGTACTGATGAGGGCTATGACAGAAGGTTGAGGGGAGTAGGTAGTTATAAGGATCATGGCAGATGGAAGTTTGGTTACTGATAAAGGCTTTAACCAGGGGAAGGTGGGCCTTGGTGGGTGTACATACTGTATATTACCAGCTAGCTCTGATTTCCAGGGACACTCATAGATTTGTCCCTGGAAATATTTGTCTTAGGAAGTTTGCCTTGCTTTAAATAACCAATTGTTTATTTAATAGGTCATTCTTGCTCTAAAAACAACTGATCATCCAGTACCATTCTCCTGTTTGTTTTATTTTAACTGTTATTTATCAGTAGCATTTGAGAAAATAAAAGCTGTTTTGTATTTTGGATGGGATGTCTAGTGGTCTATGAAAGCAGGACTCCACAACTGTATTGTGCTCAGTTTCCATGGCTTTGAAATGCTTGGCAACTATTATAGTGTCAGTATAGTCTGCCAGAGCATGGAGGACAGCACTAAAAGTTCACCTTCTGTTACAATCTTTGTATATATTATGGAGAAATAAAAATGCAGATGGTCCATGAAATGTATGTTGCAATATTTCTTTCCAGGAAGAAGCACTTCACTGTAAAATTGGTTCTGATGTTCTTTATGATATGCTATATACCTCGGTTTGGTGTTAACAGGAAATAGCGTGTTCTTATCAGCCTGGAGCATGCGGTGCCGTGCCATTTTCTGCCTTGTGATTGGCTGCTATGTTTGTTGTGCACTAGAACACTGATATTAAAGTTTAACTGAATGCAAAACATTTTTTTTATTTTAAATAGAGTGGAGAAGAATTAGAACACTTGTCAGGTTTTTATTGTTATCTGTGTTCCCGCTACACACTAGTCACACTGATTGTGACATTGAAATTGTGCTACTTCACTTGAAGAAGCACCATTTCAAAGTAGCATTTCAGTGCTGCTCCAGGTGCAACTTGGAAGACATTTGTGCTACTTCATGCACAGATGTCTATGCAAGTGACACCAGAACTTCCAAAAAGTAGTGCAGGAAGTACCTTCAAAATTGGTGCGACTCAATTTGACCTCTTCCAATGCGGACAATAGGTTGCAAGCTGTTATGTGATTTAAAACTGTCAAATCGCATGACAAGTCGCACCGGTATGACCAGGGGCTTAGGGAGATTCACCCTCTCTATTTGTCTACATTTACCATTATTACCAAGAGTGAAAGAGAAAGAATATCCCAAATTTGGGGTTGTCACCAGGGCAGGGATAGAGAGGAAATTTTCCAATGAGCACACTAGTTCTGGTGACCATGGTGACAACCAGGGATTCCGTATACTTTGAAGGGGTTTCCTCTCAATTCCTGTTTTGCTATGGGACACACAGATAGCAAAAAAACTGACAGGGGTTACAACCCTCACTTAAGCTGGAGTCCCGCTTTCAGAGTACAATGTAGCGACGGGGGGATCCTTCCATCCACCTTGCTTGCGTGAATGGAGGAGTCTGCTGTCTGAATGAAGAAAACAAAACCATCTGTGGTCAGCCTAAAGCCTGGTAGTTTTTCTTTGGTTCAACCCAGCAGGCTGATCGAATAAAAAACTGAAGAGCTCAGGAGGAGCCTCTGTACTACAATCCGATGTTAGTACAGCAACTTCCCCTGCTGTGCTATTGTGTTATGACATCGCCAGAACATACCCGTCAGTGCTTTCAGTTGATTGGGTGCAGATCAACTGACCCTTTTCAGTCAAGTGCCTTCGACAGAAGCTGGCCGAACGGCCGGCTTCTGTCGGACGGCCTGCCGTACACACTGGCTGATGTCGAGCCTTGTGTATGACCCTTTACTCTATCCAAAATTGAAAAAAAAAGTTTTTCCCTTAGTTCCACCTACTTTATCATTTTTTATTCATTACAGGTATATAGCGCTGTCAGTTTACGCATTGCTTTACATATATACATTGTACAGTCACATCAGTCCTTGCCCTCAAAGAGCTTACAATAAAAGGTCCCTAACTCACATTCATATAGCAAATAGTGCTTTGTTTCACACCACGATTCTCATCATTGATTTCTGTGGTTGCCATCCTTAGATATATTTTAGCACTCTTTTAGCAGTCTTCAGCTGAATGGGATATTGTGGTTTCTTTAGAGGTCAATAAGGTCTACAGCAGCCATTCTCAAGCAGAGTCCCCCCAGAGTTTGTAGGGAGTTCCTTGAGCTGTGGCTGGTTGACCTCCCTTTTATGGAGTCTGCATAGTTCAAGGGGCCAATGCCCAGAGGCAGCTCAAGACTTTGTGAGGCCTTAGGCAAAACCTAGACATGAGGCGCCACTCATGTCCATAATGGGAAAAATAATTTAAGTGATAAAAAAATTAACTGGATAAATTGCATATATTAAGAGCTTTAAAGTGCCGTGTCAGTTCTCTTTAGCTTGGTGCTGGTGTCAGTACTCTCTATCTCAGTGCTGGTGTCAGTGACCTATTTATCTCAGTGCTGGTGTCAGTGCTCTCTATCTCAGTGCTGGTGTCAGTGACCTATTTATCTCAGTGCTGGTGTCAGTGCTCTCTATATCAGTGCTGGTGCCAGTGCTCTCTATATTGGTGCTGGTGTCAGTGCTCTCTATATTGGTGCTGGTGTCAGTGCTCTCTATATTGGTGCTGGTGTCAATGCTCTCTATATTGGTGCTGGTGTCAATGCTCTCTATATTGGTGCTGGTGTCAGTGTGGGAAATACCAGCAGAGAAGCCAATCAGCAGGCAGTGGCAGCACAGAATATGGAGTGCCCGGCCCACCATGGTTGAGGATCTTGTCTACAGTGACCCTTCAGCACTCTGCACTTTTAGTCACTGTGCATGCGAGGCATTTAGCCTAGGTGCGTCCATTTTAGTGCACCTGAGTGTCACAATTACAGCCCCGCTGCCTACAGCTAGTCAAAGTGTATGGTGTTATGTGTTTTACTTATTAGGGGTGTTTTTCACTAGTTACTGAGCTCACAGTTCACACAAGGCTCCTATCCTGCTAGTCCTTCTGCCAGCATTGATATTGTGTGATAAGATGATAAGGTGTACAAGGGGGAGCCTACCAAAATCACTGCAGTCAGAGGAAATTGGATACACACAAAGACAACATAACTTTTGAGCTTGATTACAATGCTTTGGGTTCATATTATCAACAGGCAGCTTGTTCATTTTGTGTTGGTCCTGACTGAAAGTACTCCAGCAAATGTAGTATAGTACTGAATAGGTATACCAGTGAAAATTACATTGTTTCAGCCATGTGACCTATTTTCTCTTTGCAATATTCACATGAACTCTGAATACATTAATCTAGTGCCTCTGGTACTTGAAGAGGAAGTTGTGGTATAGGGGGGGTTGTGTGCAGTTTGCATTCAACCTTCAGATTAATATAGGCAAGATGAATGTACTGAGCTGTTACACTCTATGTAGTCTCTCAGTACCACTTTTTTAGTGCTCCTTGGATTCTATACATTCTTTCATTGGGTCAGGGGTTGGCTTGTCCATTTAACCACCCATGGGGTCTGGTGTGGAAATTTCAACCTACCCTCTAGGTCAGTGGCTCTCAACCCTGTCCTCAAGTACCCCCAACAGACCATGTTTTGGGATTTTCTCTTAGATAAAATAGCTGTCCAAAATACCAAGTCGTTGACTCTGATTTAAAGCACCTGTGCAAGATAAAGGAAAACCTGCAAACATGGCCTGTTGGGGATACTTGAGGACAGGGTTGAGAACCACTGCTCTAGGTCAGGGGTCTCCAAATTCTCTTAACAAAGGGCCAGATTACTGCCCTTCATACTTTAGGGGGGCCAGACTATAGCCAGCAAGAATAGAATTTTTGTTTCTGCCATCAGTGGGAGTAAACTGTGTCCCATGTTTGGCATTAGGGGTAGCAATAGTGCCCCATTGTTGGTGCCAGTGGGCAGAATGGTGTCTAGTATCACTGGGAGGAATGGCGCCCCAAGGGCTGAATAAAGGCATGCAAAGTGCCGCATCCTGCCCACAGGCCACGGTTTGGAGACCACTGTTCTAGGTCAACAGCCTGGTGTTCCGACATGTTTGCCTCATTGGCCAGTGAGGCCACAAATCCCAGTGGTAGGTCATTAGCGATGCAGAGGAAGCTGGAGAGATGGGACAAGGTCAACAGCCAAGATCGCTGGTTACAATTTGTATTCCAGAATGCCCTGAGATTTGAAGCACCCAGAGTACTGAATGGGAAAAACGAAGAGAGAAGCAGACCTCTGGAAATATCTGCAATTCTATTGCAAAAGCATTTTAGCATGTTCAGTATCTGTAAAAATAGCAGGTAAACAGTGGAAAGGGTACTGAAGCAAAGCCACCATGTTTCCTGTGTCCCTTTGCAGGGGAAAGGGTGTGTTGCACTGTGTATGCACTCTATGTGCAATGTTGTTGAACTTCAGTGTTTACCACATGGTTTTTCAGGGCAGTGAAGCTGAAAGTCAGTGCATTGAGATGTCCAAGGCCTTCAAACCTCTTGCTTATAAAAGTGGAGGGGGCATAGAGAATACTGCATGTTCTTGAGTATACAGCACAGTAGTCACTATGTGCACTGTATTTTTATAACTGACAGGTCTTCTTTAAGTTTAGTGCATGGACAAACATAACCCTTCATCAGCACTTACAGTATCTGATTTAGACTCTTCAAAACTAAGTACAATTATTGTCCTTGGGAGTTTTATCAGTATTTGAAGGGCAAGTTCCCATGTCACCATAACAATTCCCTTGTGCATAATTCACCAAGACACAGATCTACTGCATGTGTGAAAGAAATAATAGAAGAATTTTAGAAATGTTCCCAGCAAGGTTAAAGTGCCGTGTACATAAAACGACTTTATCTGAGAAGTCATAAGTAAATGTAATAGACATGTAACAAATACATATACGTTTCCATTGCACAGAAAATATGTTTTATAAGGCTACATTCACATATTTCCTACATACATTTACAGGGTGTTGCATTTTAGATGTGTGTGTCATGTATTTTACATGCCTTGCTTTTTATGCTAAAGATGTGTTTTGTTAGAAATGGTAAAATATATGCAGAAATCAGGATTTGTTTTTATACACACTTTACTAAAACACACATATGTGAATGCAAGCTAAAAATTAAAATATAGGTTGTTAAAGGAGAAGTGTGGGATATCAAAAAACAAACATTCATACTCGCCTATATGGCTGCAGCATTGGTCTGATGCTGCATCTGTCCCTTACCGGCTCAAAGCCTGAGAACTGAGCAATCACATGTCCCTTGATCATTCAGTTCTCAGTCTTCACTTAGCAGTGAGCTGTGACTGTCAGTCACTGCTCTCTGCTCTGCCCCTCCAGCACTTACTGGAGCACTGGGCTGTGGAGGGGATGGGAGCAGTTGGCTCGGGCTCTGAGCGGTGCACTGAGAAGCTGTGCCAGCTGCCGGTCAGGCATCTGGGTGGACCCCAACCTTAGAGCAGAGCTCCACCCAAAAGGGGAAGCTCCGCTTGTTTGCTTCCTCACCCCCTCCACTGCCACAGTTGGCACCATTTTGGGGGGGAGCAGGTACCTGTTTTTTAAGATACCTGTTTCCACTTCCGGGCGACCTCGCTGCAGCCCCCCTCTTTCTTTCCCCATCGCCAGGCCATTCACAAAGCGCAGCAAATTGAACCACGGACGCCTCTCGTTCTCTTCTATTTACCCAGCAAATTGAAGACCAAGATTTTTTTCCAGCAGTTTTGTGTGTCATGATGACAACTGCCCCCTCTGGACTGCTCCACCTGCTCCTATACAACCCTAGCCCACCCCATACTACCCTAGCCTGTCTATATACTACCCTAGTTTGTCTATATACTACCCCAGCCTACCCCTATAGTGCCCTAGTCTGTCCATATACTACTCTAGCCTGTCCATATACTACCCTAGCCTCTCTATATACTGCCCTAGCCTGGCCATATACTGCCCTAGCCTGTCCATATACTGCCCTAGCCTGTCCATATACTGCCCTAGCCTGTCCATAAACTACCGTAGCCTGTACATATACTACCTTAGCCTGTCTATATACTGCCCCGAGCCTGTCTATATACTGCCCTAGCCTGTCCATATACTACCCTAGCTTGTCCATATACTACCCTAGCCTGTCTATATACTGCCCTAGCCTGTCCATATACTACCCTAGCCTGTCCATATACTACCCTAGCCTGTCCATATACTACCCTAGCCTGTCTATATATTGCCCTAGCCTGCGCCGGTACTGCCCTAGCCCACCCCTTGGAATTGAACATAATGGTATGTCATATAATTTTACATATAGACAAGGTGATGTTGCATGCAAATCTGACTTCCTGATAAATGTAATTTTAGTTTTAATTATCATGATGTGGGGGCCTTTTGGTAGGCGTGATTTTTTTGGGGGGATGGTGGGGAGGGCAGCATTTCATTCTTGGACCCAGGCAGCACAATGTCTTGGGCCAGCCCTGTCCAGCGTCATCCCATCAGAGTGTAGCTCTGTCCCATCTGGGCCTTAAACTCAAGGCATATCAGAAGGCCCTCTGATTCAGATACAGAATCTGCAGTCTCCTAGGACTAAGATGTTTTTAGCCACCTGCAGATGACCTAGATTTATAAGGGGTTGTTTTAATGCAATGTGTGATATCCTGCATTTAGTGAATCACTCCAATCTTTCAGGCCTAGAGCTTCTATAGCTGCTCCTTTCCTTAACATCCACTGTTCAAGCCATTCCTCTATGAGGACTGTGACAGTTTGGGCCCCTCCAGAGGAAGCGAGTCATGCAGTACAGATTTTTCCTTTTGGAAGGGAACTTATTAGGCCTCATGCTGCTGGTAAACGGACGTTTAGAGGCATTTGGGCTTTTTTTTCAGCTGCCCCTGAACTCTCCTCTATGTTATCTTATCTGTACATTTACACAGGGTTGTTTAAGATCGTTTCCAGGCAGTTGAGTTTAAAGGCTTTTTTTGGAACACAAAAAAATGGGTTCAGACGCCAGTTCAGAGGCAAACGCCAAACAGCTAGTAAATGCTGCTAAACATGCCTAAACAGGTTAACTCGCTTCTAGGACCATTTTGTTTACAGCCGTTTCTGTTAAAAAAAAATCTTAAAAACCGCTCCTAGACGCGAACGTGGCAAAACGCTGCTAAACGTGGCATGCAAAATGCAGCAAAACGGCCGTTTTAGACGCCGGATTCTAGCTGTCAAAAAAAATTGTTCAAAGGAGCTTGAAATAGCGTCCCGTGTAAATGGAGCCCTACACAGGGGTTTGTTCAAATTACAATAGCTGTTCAAATTATCCACATTAACCACTTCAGCCCCGGAAGGATTTGCTGCTTTAGGACCGGAGCCCTTTTTGCGATTCGGCGATGCGCCGCTTTAACTGACAATTGCGCGGTCGTGCGACGTTGTACCCAAACGAAATTTGCGTCCTTTTTTTCTCACAAATAGAGCTTTCTTTTGGTGGTATTTGATCCCCTCTGCGTCATTTCTTATCGCCGCTATAAACAAAAGAAGAGCGACCATTTTGCAAAAAAACCCAAATTTCTTACTTTTTGCTAAAATACAAATCCAAAAAAAAAATATAAAAAAACATTTTTTTTCACCGTTTTTGGCCGATTTATATTCTTCCTCATATTTGCGATAAAAAAAATCGCAATCGGCGTTCATTGATTGGTTTGCGCAAAAGTGGTCGCGTTTACGGATGATGAGAATTCATTTTTGGGGTTTTTATTATTTTTTTTTTTTACTAGTAATGGCGGCGATCTGCGATTTTTAGCGGTACTGCGATATTTCAGCGGACATGTCCGACTATTTTGACACTTTTTTGGGACCATTGGCATTTATACAGCGATCAGTGCTATAAAAATGCACTGATTACTGTGTAAATGTCATTGGCAGTGAAGGGGTTAACCTGCAGGGGGTGCTCTAAGAGTTAACTGTGTTCCCTGGGCGTGTTCTAACTGTGGGGGGACTGCCCTAGCAGGGGAAGGGAAGTGGTCACAGCCTTCGTATACAGGAAGGCTGTGATCACATCCCTTCCCCCTCACACAGAGCGGAGGTCCGTGTTTACATACACGGACCTCCGTTCCTCCGCTCTGGGGGGGCCATCGCGGGTAGCCGGCGGCAATCGAAGCCGCCGCACCCGCTCCCTGGCCCTCCCCGAACACAGTGAGCGCGTGGGCGCGCCTCTGGCGGCGCGCGCGCGCTCACTAGGCTCGTGAGCGCAGCCGCCGTCGTATGACGGCGATTTGCGCTCACGAGCCACCTTGTCGCCGTCAATTGCCGATCAGCGGTCGGCAATCGGTTAAAGTACTGTATGACTAAAGCCAAAACCTTCTTTTTAGTTTGGATAGAGTGGTGAGGGATTTTATTGCTGTTTGTATCCCTGTTAAGGAGATTCACAATCTATATTTATCCTGTTTACTGTTATCACATGAGGGTGAAAGTAGGGTAAAATTCTAAATGTTGGGTTGTCACTAGAACAGGAATAGAGTGGAAATCCTTCCACGGGGAATATTAGTTCTGGTGACCTTGTTGACATACAAAGATTCCATCACTTTGGAGATATTTTCTTTCACTTCCTGCTTTGGCAATGGGACAGGAAATCAAGGTAAGTCTTCACCCAGATGGTGGAAAAAAAATAGGGGTTATACCCTCCCTAACACCATCCAAATGGATGCCACCACAAAAAAAAAGAAGAAAAAAAAAAAGCTTTGGTTTGAAGTTCTAATTTAAAGCCGTGTAGGCTGTTGAGCTATATGTTGTGTCCAAAGGGAAAGATTCCAATTTTTTGACATCTGAACCATAGTAATTCTGTAGATAGTGGTCTACAGTCACCCATCACTTTAATCACACTTGATGATGACTTCCTTGTTTAACTTAAAATATTACATTTTTAAAAAGTTAAAAAGAGACTGATTTTGTTGTTTGATTTCAGAGCTCATATGTGTGTGTGTGTATAATATATATATATATATATATATATATATATATATATATATATACACACACATATACACACACAGTATATATACACAAAACCTTCAAAAAAGTTTGAATGCTGTGTAAAATCTAAATAAAAACAGAATGTAATGATTTGCAAATCTCATAAACCCATATTTTATTCACAATAGAAAATAGAAAACATATAAAATGTTTAAACTAAGAACATGTACCGTTTTAAGAATAAAAATAAGGACTAGTGCCCCATTGTTGGTATGAGTGGGAGAGAGTGCCCCATTACTGGCATCAGTGAGAGGAGTAGTGTTCCATTGTTGGTGTCAGTGAGAGGAATAGTGCACCATTGATGGTGTCAGTGGGAGGAATAGTGCCCCATTACTGGCATTAGTGGGAGGAATAGTGTTCCATTGTTGGTGTCAGCGGGAGGAATAGTGTCCCATTGTTGGCGTCAGTGGGAGGGATAGTGCCCCATTATTAGCATCAGTGAGGGAAAAGGTTTCCCATTGTTGATGTCAGTGAGAGCAATAGTGGTCCATTGTTGGTGTCAGTGGTAGGGATAGTGCCCCATTATTAGTGTCAGTGAGAGGCATGGTGCCCCCTCATTAGTGTCTGTGGTGCTCACTCATGCATGTGTGTGTATACAATATATATATATATATATATATATATATATATACACAAAACCCCAATTCCAAATAAGTTTGGGTGCTTTGTAAAATCTAAATAAAAACAGAATGCAATGATTTGCTAGTGCCCCATTATTAGCATCAGTGAGGGAAAAGGTTTCCCATTGTTGATATCAGTGAAAGGAATAGTGTTCCATTGTTGGTGTCAGTGGGTGGGATATTGCCCCATTGTTGATATCAGTGGGAGGAATGGTGCCCCATTATTAGTGTCAATGAGAGGCGTGGTGCCCCCTTATTAGT
>BLSH010417372.1:86271-105298 GCA_018402905.1 Glandirana rugosa
AAAACGATATTATGTATATTTTTTTTGGGTTTTTTCATATGGAGTCAAATCCGGCTATGTATAAAAACCATTTTTTTTTTTTTTAGTGTTTTCCGCATATAACTAACCCAACGCGTTTTCACTAACGCAAATGTTTGATCCCCTTATCTATATACCGTAAAAATATATAAAAAAAAAAGATCCTTACCACCGCTAGACACTAAAAATCGCCGTGACGGTATAACGCCACCTGTCAATTATACAGTAATCAGTGGCTATTTTTAGCTCTGATCACTGTATAAATGTCAGTGGTCCCAAAAAAGTGTCAAAAATGTCTGAACTGTCCACCGCAATATGGCAGTGCCGCTAAAAATCACAGATCGCCACCATTCCTAGAAAAAAAAAATATATAAAAATGCCATATATCTATTCCCCTAGTTTGTAAACGCAATCACTTTTGCGCAACCCAATCAATATACGCCTTTTGTGATTTTTTTTTTTTTTACCAAAAATATGTATCGGCCTAAACTGAGGTATACTTTTTTGGGTTTTTTTTATATGTATTATAGCAAAAAGTTAAAAAGAATTGTTTTTTTTTTTCAAAATTGTCGCTCTTTGTTTATAGCGCAAAAAATAAAAACTGCAGTGGTGATCAAATATTACCAAAAGAAAGATCTATTTGTGGGGTAACAAGGACGTCAATTTTGTTTGGGTACAATGCCGCACGACTGCGCAATTGTCAGTTAAAGAGACGCAGTGCCGTATCGCAAAAAGTGCTCTGGTCGGGAAATGGATAAATCCTTCCTGGGCTGAAGTGGTTAACCCCTTGCCTTCTGGGCAGCCTGAGAAACTAGCTAATTCCCCACAAACACTTGCCAGTACCTGCTTACATATAGCCCAAACACAGGTTCATTTTCAGCTGCCGTCTAAAGTGTGTCTAATGTAAGAAAAAAAATGTAATAAAGTGCGGCTTACCAGCCATTTGATGTGGTGGCTGCATTAGTTTCCTCTTTTTTTTTTCACCTGGTGATCTTGCCAGCATTGTCTCCCTAGGAAGCTTTTTAGAACTACAGAACATATCACCCTCTCCTCATTTTCATATGGGGGGAGGGGGGTTCTGTAGTACACAGGTAAGCTGAAAAGAAAGATAAGACTGCTTGAGATAGTTCTGCAGAGAGCACAAGGCACAGGACCTCATTGGATTTCTGGCAGGATCAACTGGTGTTTTTTGCACCTATCTGACAGATATAAAAAAAAACACTTTGAATGGTATATTTAGCTGGCCAAAATTGAGCAAATTGCAGAAAATAATTGCTCTGGTACATGTATATTTTAAAGTTTTTAAGGGGGTAATCCTTTTTTTCAGACAAGTGCAGCCAGCACTTTTGTGGCCTATGACATCCCCCGCCCAAAGCCTCCTTGGATACCCACGGCTTCAGAGGCTTCTCTGTGTATAATCTCACTGCACATGTGTTGTGCAGTCTCTTCAGGAAACCAGCAAATAGAAACCAGAAGAGACAGCCGGACTCCTGATGAATGACACAGCAGTGCAGCAGCTTTTGCTGGATGACAGCAGGACAGCGCTGGATTCACTGGGCAGGTATGTATGTTATTTTGTCTCACCCTAGCAGCCCAGGTAAGAAAGGTTAATATTAAAATTAACCCTAGAGGAGTAAAGTTACAAAGTTTTTGCAAGCTGTCCTAGTAAGATGATAAATACTGCTGTCTAATCTAATCTTTATCGCCCCCTTCTCCATATCTGAAGTTGATCAGGCAAGCACAATTTATGTCTCTCCGTTATACGTCTGTACACATTAATATATGCGGATAATATTTAAAGATGTAATAACTAAAAACTTACTTTATATGTAATTTTGATATGTATATAATACTATATATTTCTGAATCTAATAACAGCACCCACCCAATCGGACCTGAAGAAGCAAGTATATCTTGCGAAACATGTTGATGTAAAGTATGGAGCAACATTGGGCCGCGTCTTGGTGATCTACATTGACACTATATCCATTGATTCCATTGTTGGACTTCAACATACTCTATGATATATTGTGGCTCACTATCTCCATACAATAGGATTGGGTGTCTGTTCACTCCTTGTATGCTGAGGGTGTTTTTTAAGCTTCTTTATGCTTGTCGTATTTTAATATATTTCTAATAAAATTTTGGTAATCTTTTTAATACACAGCTGTATTTATAAATAAGCTAGTTTTGCTTCTTTTTTCTTTATATGAATATTTTGGATGTTGGCAAGGTGAGGGTCCTCCTCTCTATCCTGTCTAAAATACAGATTTAATAGTCCACTAGTTTCCTTGCTTGGTTATTGTGTAACATTGCTCTTAAAACTTTTCAGAATTGCTAAATAAGGTGTAAAATTCTGAGTACAGGCGGTCCCCGGGTTACAAACAAGATAGGGACTGTGGGTTTGTTCTTAAGTTGAATTTGTTTGTAAGTCGGAACAGGGACATTTTTTAAGTGTAGCTTCAGCCAAAAAAAAACGTTTTAAAGCTCTTTGGATAGCATAGGGAAGGGGCAACACCTCTGTAATGTTTGTTTTGCTGTCTATGTTTCTGTTCAGAAGATTTCACCTCACTTCCTGTCCCAATGACAATTGGATTTTGAAAATTTTGGGTTATTGTGGAAACAAACCTTGGTGATAAAGCATCAGTGGAAACACCTTTTTCCCATAATAACTCATACAGGAGTGAATTTCCCTTCCTAGGGGGAGATTTCCTCTCACTTCCTGTTGTCTTCCTCCGTTTGTAAGTAGGAGTCGTTCATAAGTAGGATGTCTGTACCTAGGGGACCGCCTGTATGTCAAAGTAATTAAAGTGGTAGTAAACCCTCCTATCATTTTCAGCCAAGGAAGCTGCCATCTTGGCCTCTGTTTTATCTACAACTGCCATGATGCTGCACATGTGATCAGCTATGGCACCAGCCATTGGATGGTTTGACAGTTTGGTTTAGAGCACAACCAATGGGAGTGTTACATTTCCGGCACGTGCCAGAAATGTAACTGGTTTTTAAACTGTTAAATGGATGGGTTTACTACCGCTTTAATTAGTAATACATTTGTAGTTTGGCTCCTGTTATAGAAGATATTATAGCCTTGTGTAGGTGCCAGTAGGTGTATTGTTAACATTTGTTAACTTTAATTCCTTGTTTAAGCTGTACAGGGACAGTGATTCCATATTTCCCCCCTCTGGCATTATATGGGTCACAAAGACTTTACAAATCAATGGGTTTTAACCAAGAACACAGTTTCTCCAATATTCTTACCAGTGATTTAGGAGGGACATGTAGAAACTGCACGGAATACTAAAAGTATGAAATATTTATGCAGCTCCATCATAACCCCAATTTGTTCTTGGCATCTTCATCTTAACCACTTGTGGGTTTTGGCTGCTTTGTAGCCAGTAAAGGACCACGGACACATAGACCGTTTCTCATTTTTCCTATTCTTCATGTGCGTGCTATTGAAGAAATAAAGTGAATGTAGCCACTATGAAAGCTAAAGGTTGAAGAAAAGTTAAAGTGGTTGTTAAGCCGCTATCTAATCTTTATATCATCTCCTCTGTCAGATAAAAACTGCATCCTAGTGCCTGTGTTTTATTTTAAAAAAAAAAAACAGATTTCTACCTGATTTAACAGTGTCTTCCAGCGATAAGAAGACTCCAGGCTCTCAGCTCTCCCCGTCTGATATCTCTAGTGGGCGGTGCCGAGATTCCCCTGCTGACGTCAGCCATGGAGGAGAGGAGCAGAGAGCCTGGAGTCATGTGATCGCTTGAAGACACTGTTAAATCAGGTAGAAATATGCTTTTTTTTATAAAGCACAGGCACCAGGATACAGCTTTTTATCTGACAGAGGGGATGACATAAAGGTCAGATAGTTTTCAAGCAGTGGGGAGAGGAGCAGATCAGCGCTAGTGAGAGATGACAGGTAGATAGGGGAGGAGGGAGAGGGAGACAGGAGAGCTGCAGATAGCTGCAGATGACGGAAGCATGTAAATTGACAATGGGGTCAGGGCTCAGCAGCCCTAATATATCGTGGTCAAAGCACAGGGGGAGGTAGAAACTGGCAGGATCAGCCAGGTATTTCAGGTGATATAATGGACCAAATGGCACAGCACAAGCACTGTGCTGTATACATTGACTCAATCACCACGCTAATGGAAGTGTTCTGAATAAATAATAGGAAAAAAATATATATAAATGATTGAAAATGATAAAAAGAGTAATCAAAACATGATAATATGATAATAATGGTGAAGGCTGCTGCTTAAATAATAAAATATGCAGTGGAAAACTCATCAACAATATCGCAGTTCTCAGCAGCGCACAAATCACATAAATAAACATATAATAGTGCAAGTGCATATACAAAGTGCATAAAGTGCATGGAAAGTCCACTATGATGATCACAGGTTCCCAATCTCGAGTGCAGTGAAAATGCTGTATTTATTTAAGCTGATCACCAATTCATCTTCCTCCACGGGTGCAAAAAACGTGCAAAAACCCAAATGAACTGAGGCTCACCAGACGTATAATTTGTACTCGAGATTGGGAAGCTGTGATCATCATAGTAGACTTTCCATGCACTTTATATATGCACTTGCACTGTGCTGTATAACATGCTTTATAGCAACAGGATCTTTATTTTTTATATTTTTTTGGGGGGGGTTAACAAACGCTTTAAAGCGAGTTTGCAACTTTGGAAGTGCTTTCACATAAGCAAAAGTTAGATTGCAATGTATGGTTATTTTCAGTATAGTCTGTAAACTTGTCTGCACAAGACCACATAAAGCAGCAATTTGCTATCGATGCTGGAAACATTTTAATTTTTTAAATAACCACTTAAGGACCAGAATGATTTCCCACACTTTTTGCGATCCGGCACTGCGTCGCTTTAACTGACAATTGCGCGGCCGTGCGATGTTGTACCCAAACGAAATAGACGCCCTTTTTTTCCCACAAAGAGCTTTCTTTTAGTGGTATTTGATCCCCTCTGCATCACTTCTGATCACCGCTATTTACAAAAAAAGAGCGACAATTTTGAAAAAAGAACAATATTTTTTACTTTTTGCTATAATACATATCCAAATAAAATTATAAAATACAAATTTATTCATCAGTTTTGGTCGATATATATACACTTCCTCATATTTGCGGTAAATATTTATTGATTGGTTTGCGCAAAAGTTGCCACGTTTACAAACCATGAGAATTAATTTCTGGCATTTTTACAATTTTTTTTTTCTACTACTAATGGCGGAGATCTGCAATTTTTATCAGGACTGTGATATTGCAGCGGACATGTCAGACATTTTTTACACTTTTTTGGGATCAATTACATTTATACAGCAATCAGAAATTTAAAAGTCCACTGATTACTGTGTAAATGTCATTGGCAGTGAAGGTGTTAACCTGCAGGGGGAGATCTAGGGGCTAACTGAGTTCCCTGGGTGTGTTCTAATTGTGAGGTGGCTGGGCTGCCAGGGGCATAAGAGGTCTAACTGATCCCAGTGACAGGGATCAGTAGATCTCTTAAATGCCACCTGACAGAATGGGGAACCGCCGTGTTTACATCAGCGGTTCCCTGTTTTTCTTCTCTGCCAAGCAATCGCCAGTAGACCCGCGGCCACACTGCTGCAGAGTGCGGCGGGCACGAGAGCACTCCGCTGGCAGCGCACTCCCGTCCGCTAGCCGCGCACAAGCGAGCTGCCGTTTATAAACGGCGATTTGCACCACAGCCCCACTCTGCAGCAGTAAATGTACGCGAGCCGGTCAGGAACCGGTTAACAGATGTAAGAATTTTTTTCACAAAAGCTAGGTTGCCACCACTTTTCTTAACATATGTAAATATGTATAACATAAATTACATATTTATTATCAATATATTATTATTAATTTTATGCTGTGAATATTCAGAAATGATCATTAATGACAGGTCCACTTTCAAAAAGAGAACTTAATATAAATTGGAATAAACAAGTGCTTTTAGTTCACTGTAGAACTGCAGCCAAATGTTTATTGGATTTTTATAACTGTCTATGACTCTGCTGGGGATTTTATCTCGGTTCTTGTTCCATGGATATCTAGAACATTATTGTGGGCTGAACTTCCTGTTTTCCCTCTATTTCGAAAACTCCATTGGAGAGGTCTCTTGTGGATTCTTCACAGAAAAGTAAAAAAATAGAATGCTTTTAGCAAAATGTTTATGATAACAGAAAAGGGCAAGGACAGCCATTTAACACTATATTTACAGTCCAATGTGAGTAACAAGAATGACCTAGGCTAGGACAGTGATGGGGAACCTTGGCACCCCAGATGTTTTGGAACTACATTTCCCATGATGCTCAACTACACCGCAGAGCGCATGAGCATCATGGGAAACGTTGTTCCAAAACATCTGGGGTGCCAAGTTTCCCCATCACTGACCTAGGATAATGAATCACAATAATATCACAGACCTCTAAACTGTGATCCTAGTTTATGATTATAATAGACTGAACACGGACCTATGCTTAAAGTGTATCTACAGTATGGTCGAAATGTAAAATGTATGAATGGTCAATTATTTCTAGCCTACTCCTATTAATTCATGAGAAATGTATTTCTTAGGCAATCCAATTAAATTAATAACAAAAAAATAGGAGTAGGTCTATCCCCATCCCTGATGATGCTAGAACAACCAACAAGAAAAAAACCCCTCTGGACTTTAAACGGGAAGAACAACTCCTCAAAAAAACATAATACATATAAGTACAAAAATATCTTTAATTGACACAAAGCAATAATACTGATAATGATAAAGTACAATGAAGGACATGTACAATACATGGAATGAGAAAACAAATAATGGTTTAGACAAACAAGATAAGGAAAATAGTATTTAAAAAAGGACCACTGATCTGCCAGGAAGATGGCAGAAAAAAGACCCAACGCGCTTTGATGTTACTGGTGGTAATCTTCATCAGGGGTAAGTGGTCAGTATATTAAAAACAGTACATCCAATCATGTCAGATACTCTGGAAACTTCTGTGTAGAAGAAATAGTAAAGGATATACCCTATACCAGTCAGTTGGGCATTAGAGATGTACCTCGGGTCAATAAACAAGCTAGTAGGAAACCACATGCCAGTGGGGAAATTCCATGGCTGACAGAGTATCGAATATCCTGGACGGAAGGCAAAGGGGGCTTGGCCGGTAAACCAATATATAGAAAAAAAGTTCCAATTTGTTCAAACAGCATAACCGGGGGCGAATCCGGGCATATATGCACCAATAAGCCATCAGGAGTATAGCACTAGCTAGGTCCACTGGCACGTGGCAGACCAAAAAAGTACCCCCCAGCACAGAAGGGGGGACCAGAACACACTGCAGGGTGACAAGTCCAATCCAATAGAGAAAGGCAGAGTGTCTGGTATTAGGTGAGTGCAAGAGCCGCCGTCCGGGAGCCAGCCCCCACGCCGAATGCCTGCTCCTATTAATTGGAATTCTCTTGAAGTTTGTAAGCATACATGGTGAAGATCCCCACACATTTACTTCCTTGAATTAGGTGACTGTATTCACTATGCCCTATGAGTAGGCACTGCTGTGTCACACATTTTACAGAGCCGGCCTTCTGAACTACAGAGGAGCTGGGAGGAGGAGTCAGTACATCAATCAGAGCTTTGGGGCAGCAAGCATGTGCATACATGCCTAGATTATGGACAATAAAGCATTAACATATTCTTAGCAAGCAGTAAAAGAGCTCAAAGTGATATTAAACGCATACTGTTTCATTTACATCATCCCTACTGTTTATGAATATGAATAATGGCACTGTATTTATATTAATTAAAAAAAAAACATTCTAAGTACCTTTTTTCCTAATCGATATACAGCTGTCATGTGACCCAGCTTTTCACCAGCCCATCTGCATGTTAACATCAGTGGCTGGAGCTTCTAGTTCTCAGCTGCCGGTCACAAAAAAAAAACAAAACAGTGGAATACAGAAGAAAAATCCATTAATATTGTAGCGTCCCAAAGTATAGCCACTTTTGGTGAGGTCTTTTTGCTAGGAAAGCCCAAATTTAGTCAGGCTTGACTGTAGGTGCAGGCCTGAATGTTTTGATCTGAGCTGGGGAGTGGCTCAGGAAGTGGCTGGAGATAGAAGGAAGGAACACCCCTTGGAGTTTCCTTCCCTTTTTGAGCAGAGAAGGCTCTGGAAAGGGGGATGGATGAGGAGGTGTCACTTCCTGATGTATGACAAGGAGATCTGATCAATCTACAGGCTGGATTGGCAGGGGGCAGGTCTCCTGAAATACAGCAATCCACCAGCAGGGGGGAGGAGAAGACAGGTGGAAGGGATGAAGATGTAGCAGAGGTGCTGTGGAGGCCTCACCCGGGAGGGAGCCCCCTATCTGGGGGGAGGGGGTGAACTTGAGGCCCGGAGACTCGGGTGCAGCCAGAAGTGGAGTTGCTTCCTGGAGCAGCACAAGGGAGTAAGAGAACAACAGAGGTGCTACTGAGAACACTTTAAATTATTCACTAGAGTCAGTGAGTGACAGACCCTGGGAGCTGAAGGAAAGGCTCGAGCAGGCTGGGTGAGGAATAGTGGACAGTCTATGGAGGTCTCAGGAGCCAGTCAGGGGAAGGAATGTCACTGGGAGGAAAGCATTATGGTGTGACCTGGAAGAGGGATGGGCTGGAAGTTGTAGTCCATCAAAGGCCCAGCTAGCACCATTGTACTAAGCTACACTTTGAGGGGTTTTTGACCCTGGCCTTTAACGGGTGGTCCGGAGGTCCTGCTGACAGAGTGCGGGCCTCACCATTTGCTAGTTGCAGTGAAGAGAAAGAAATGGAGTGAGCCTGATAAATTTTCCTTCAGGTCAGGAAACTAAGTGAAGTGTTGGAGAGAAGTGAAGGAGCAATAGTCTGCAAGTAAAGTGTATATACGGTCGTGTATATAGATGGTCCTGTAACCAATCCTTTGGGCATCCCACAGTCACCCCTTTTCCCCATCCAAGTTAAATCCCCTAAATAAAGCAAACAGTTCAGTGACTTCGAATGTGTGAGATATGGTGGGATTGAGGGCAGCTATAAGATGAACCACAACTACCACCCACTCCCAAGGGAGCACATGGCTATAATATAAAAAATCTTTATTGTTTGTGTGCAAAAACATGTTGCGGGCTATCTAGGGGGAGGTTCTGCCAATCAGAGCCTGTTTCACGGCCCTCCAGTTCGTGTCTATTCTTTGTATGTGCTTAGAAGTACAAGAAAGTGAAGCCTCCATCAATCAACATGTAATATCCTATCACCATTGTGTAGAGCTGTTTAGTGGGCATGGAGGAGGAGGGAGGAAGAGGCTTGTCAGATATCCAGAGTGTATACACCCACATGTGTGACTTTATAGTCACGTGGGCTGCACAGATAAGCAAAAGGAGGAAGTGAACAGTTTGGAAGAGAACTGAAACTGGAGCATGTTCAGTAGAATTGGCAATGGATGGTCTACACAATCTCAGACTGCAGCGGGGACACAGACAAAAAGTGAGAGACAGTTAACAGCAGGATCAACCAGGTTTTTGGCAGAATACAGAAAACAAATCCCATTGTGACTGAGTGAGTATGAACAGCATGTAATACAGCATGTACTGGCAGTTTTTAATGCTGTGGGTTTAATTGCATTTTAAGGGCCTGTTCACACCAGTGGACACATGTTGCAGTGTGTATAACACACACAGAGTTTGTTTAATACGTTTTTTTGTTTTTTATTAACAGATCAATGCTGACTTAAATTGTAAGTCCTTCTTGTGTGCTGTGTTGCATAAGGCCACGTTCACACGGGGAGTACTACAGAATTTGCTGTTGCCCAGGCCATGCTTACCTGCACGGAGAGGCACAGGTGTTCCATGCATCCCAGGGCAGGTTGTCCCACTGATGTCATTTGGTAAACAGCAGATGCCCAATTTAGGGCCTAAAAATGCAGGCACGATGCATTTTTATGTAACACACACTAATGTACTTGTATCGTGTGAACAGAGCACAAATGTTTGCTCAATGTTTGTGCACTGAGCCCACGTTAATCAATGCAGCTCAACACACCTGTTGTGAACTGAGCCACCCCTGACCTTTCTAATTTCTTGCACTTGGAAGGAATTCTTTTTCAAAGCTCTTCATCCAGATCACAACACTCAGGTGTAAGTCCCCTTTAAAAACACCTGCTGTGTGTTTACATTAGAAGGCTGTCAGGCTGTCAAGATTCTACAGCAATAAAAACAATAGGAGAGGAGCTGAGATTTTAGTGCCTTTGTTGTTGATGGATTTCTCCATTATGCCAAAGTTCACTTTCTCTTGCATTGCATTTTTATGAAATGATGGCTTTGTTATTGTCCTTTAATTCCAAACCATCCCTATTTAGTAATTGCTCACTTACCTTCTCCATGGCCTTGAATCTGCACTCTTCATGTTATGAATTTCAAAAGATGCACCATAAGTGTTGGGCTTACTGTAGCATCAGGAGTCAGAGTCCAGGCTGAGGTTGTCACTCCATTTATTGCAGCAGGACAACATAGATGTGCGACTTCCAAGGGTCACCCTTCCTTTCTTGAGGCTCACATGACGACCCAGGAAAACAGAGGAACCTGTATTAAAATTACATATCCCATATTTACAACCAACCAACAATAAGTGGGACTTGAAATATACCACTGGTGACTGCTATACACAAAAGAACCAAACCTGTATAAAAAATATACCAATTGTATTCCTATATGAATTAAAAGCATATGTAAAAATGCTGTTACAAAAAACATTCATCACAATCTTGATGCGTGTCCATGTCCTTGCCCACTCGGAAGACATAGACCGGTTCAAAAAAAAAAATGGCCGACATTCGGCTGGTGTGTATGGCACCCTGTCCGACAGAAGCCGGGCCGTTTGGCCAGCTTCTATCAGAGGGGCATGCTAGAAAACCAGCAGTCGACCGACTCCCAATCAGCGCTCTCCACCAATGGTGGAGATCGATGATCAAAGTGTTCTGGTGGGGGGGGGCATCCCCCTGTCAGAACACAACAGCTCAGTAGGGGAGACCAGAGCTGACAGTTATTTTTCATTCATAATGTGTACCAAGCTTAAGTATCATTATTATCAGATACTACATGGTCAATGCATACCACCACACCAATGTGCATACAACCAAAATAAATACACATGTGAAAAAACAATTACAAATAAAAGTAAAGCTTTGTAAAGGTTCACATTTTTTACACATTGATTAGATCATCACTCTGATCTCTCCTTCACGTTTTTTTTCTAATAATAAACATGTCATACTTACCGGCTCTGTGCAGTGGTTTTGCACAGAGCAGCCCTGATTCTCCTCTTCTCTGGTCCCCCGCTGGTGCTCCTGGCCCCTCCCCCTTGCTGAGTGCCCCCATAGCAAGCAGCTTGTTCTGGGGGCACTCCCGAGCCACCTCTGTGTGCCTATGAGACAAACAGAGCTCAGCATGGCCCCGCCCCCCCTCCTCACTGGTTGTGATTGACAGTAGTCATCTCAGCCAATGAGGGAGGGATCAGAGAGAGCTGCTACTCTCGTGCACATCACTGGATCAAGATCAGACTCAACTGAGTATAAGGGGGGGGGGTGAGGGGGCAGCTACACGCGGAAGGTTTTTTAGCTTCATGCACAGAATGCATGAAGATAAAAAATCCTTCAGCGTTTAGAACCACTTGAACTTCATCAGTATTGCAGAGATGTTTTAACCCCTGTCTTAACCACGCTTGTTTTAACCCCATGAATTCTAGGACGTTTATAAGCATACCTTAGTTGACAAGGGGTTAAGTTTAGTGAACGTTTTGATGTAATAAATAATTATGGGAAGGGGGTAGCGCATTTGCAAGGAGCGGACTGTTCGTTTCAAAGCAGGGGCATTTGGATTGTCTAAACAGCAGTCAGCAGAATAAAAAACCTAGAAAAAAGAAAGTCAAAGAGATGAAAAAGGGAAAATGAAGGAAACATTATGTTTTGCTTTCTCAGCACCCACTGGTAATGGTGAATACTGGATCCAGTGTTTACCACCTATAACTTCAAATAAAATGCTCCCCCCTTCATTAATGTCAAAGACATGCCAGGCAGCCAAACTGAATGTAGAAACTCATTTTCAAATCTGTGGTCACTATTCACTAACCACATTTTGTGTGTGGCCCTGGCATGATACCTGTACAAATGAAACGATCTGTGAGGCAGAAATTATAATAGCAGACGTTCTATGACTCTCTTGGCACGCAGGACACTTCAGATGTGAGCACTAAGTAAACAAACATACAACGGATCTTTCATTTCTCTATACCCGAGCAGATCAGAATAGCATGCTGGCTTTCTTCTGAACTATTATGGGTTTCAGTTTTTAATGACGAAACTTGTCTATTCAAAGAAATGATTGTATTGTAACTGTCCAAGTTTCCTTTGTGGTAAGAGTTATCATGCATCTATTAAATTATACGTCCTGGACCAGGATGAGTTTCTGCAATGTGGAGGTACTGGGTGGGGCAAACTGGCCTTCTTTGGTTGGAGACCATTACACCATTCATTTCAAAAACAGTCCTGCCATAAATTAAATTAAACACATTTTATGAATTCTTCTTACCTGTAAAAGCCTCAAACTTAAGTGATGCTATATAGCATTCTCCTTCTCTTGTGGCAGCTAAATAAGGGTTATGCATGGAGGTGAGGGCACGGGGTAGATATGCTGGGCCAGCATAGACAACAATTAGACACTCCCAGAGGATTACAGAAACATTCTAAATGAATATAAACTGCTAGTAAGCATTTTAAGTACTTAATTTTGTGCTTTTACCTACAGTTATTAAAGTTAGTGACAGGGTCTCTTCAATTTTTTTTTTTTTACATAGCAATAGTCTCTAAACCTGCCTGTAGACATTAGAGATTGGTAGAAAGTACAAGAACAATCCATGTACCCTAAGGTCAGCATGACTAATGACCTCTACTCCTTGAGTGTCAAGATCTTTACATTTGCCATTTAAACTATTAATCCATCCAAAACAGTTTTTGGTTTTAGGTAGATGCTGGACTTCTTACTCTCTCATGGACTCTAATTGGGAGATCTCTTTGTTTGACTTCCCAAGTCTGCACACTTTGCCATTAAAAGGAGGTTCTACTTTCAACATGTGGGTTTTGGGTTGTTTTGAAACTGATTTCCGTAAATTGTACCTTTTGCTAGTGATTGTAATGGCTTGTGTATTTTTAAACTATTAAACGTGTTATGCTTACCTGCTTTGTGCGGTAGTTTTACACTGAGCAGCCCCGATCTTCCTCTTCAGGGGTCCCCCGCTGACACGCTTGGCTCCTTTTCTTTTGTTAATTATGTAAAATGACCGCGCTAATGTGAGTGAAGAAATAAAATTATATAATTAAATAGTTAAATTAAAATTGGTTGCAGCAATGAATAGGATACCACCTAAACACAAATATATAAACAAAAAAACTGCGCAGCCAATCCTGGAGGGAAAAGAGAATAAAGTGCATATGCTAAATACATATATAATAAATCAGATATAATAAAAAAAAATTAGACATCCATTTAACAATGTGTTCAATTCATACTAAATGTGCCAATTCATATTGTGAAATATGTGCAATAATAATTCATAAAGTCCAAAAAAATGCGTGAAAAAGTCCAATAATATTTCAAACGAGTGAAATGTAAGGGAGGATATGATGAGAGAAGACTTCTTCCACCGAGTGCAGAAATATTGTGGGATAGTTCCAATGTCACCACACGCTATGAGCTCAAAAAACTCTTACCAGAGCGAATTGTTTACCTATCTCTAGGTAAACTATATCAGCGGACAGATGGCCTCTGCGGACTTAAACAAGGGAGAGCCAAACGGCTCTAACTTCTGACTCCACTCAATACCACTCACAATTGCCTCAGTATTAAAGAGAGGAAAAAGAGGGATCCGAATAGTGTGATAACGTTTAGTTTAATAGAATATAAAATCACAAGGCCAAATAGCTACTTACATTCAGTTAAAAACAATGCGCATATAATTATCAAAATGAACGCCGGCTATCCCGCAGTAAGCCCGTGTTTCCGGATCACGTGGGGCGATGTCGTCAATGCGTAGGACCGCCCGACATGTTTCGTCACAACTGACGTCATATGTCTGCCCCCATAGCAAGCCCATGATATGATGGTAGACATGCGAGCTGGGTTTGAAGCCGGGCTGTTTGCATCTATTGACACACACAGCTTGGCTCGGCCCTGCCCCGCTCCCTCCTCACAGAATTTGATTGACAGCAGCAGGAGTCAATGGCCTGTGAGGAGAGAGAGAAAGCAGTGCTGCTGCTCTTGGGCATCGTGCTGGATGGAGATAGGGCTAAGGTAAGTATATATAGGGGGCAGAACATGAAAGTTTTTTTTTAACTTTGTGAAGAGAATACATTAAGGTAAAAAAACTTTACCCTTTACAGCCACTTTAGTAAACAAACCCCTTTGTGTCCTTGTATAATGTAAAGTTCAAGTTCAATTCCAGTTACAGGATTTCTGCATAGTTACTTTAGTTCAGCTTGGACCAATGTAAGTATGCATGTGCCATACCTGTGAGACCCCTGTGGAAGCAGAGAATCACTGTAGTAGTAACAATAAAACCCTGTGTCAACAATGGAGTACGGCTTCTTTTTTTTTCCTTATAGGATATGAAGCAGATCACAGGCTGCTGTTGAACCTGCACCCATGTTCATAGGTGTTGGGGCATCAGCTGCACAGCAGTGGGGCATTATGTTATTGCAAAATCTAGGTTTTTTTGTGTTTAGTAGTATGGAATAGGGAAGTGTTAAACATCAGCAATTTAATTTTTTTGCTGCATGTGCCCCAATGGGCAGATTTCCATTCACTTCCTTTCCTAAATATGTAACAGGAAGCAACAGTTATTTTTTTTACTAGTCCTCCTCTTAGTTATCACTGGAACAGATGCCCCTTTGGAAGATTTTCCCACACCCCTTGCTCTGGTGACAACTGACAAACACATTTAGAAAGGGTGACTTCCCCACCAGGGTCCCAGGTGACAGTTGGGGGACAGTTGTCACCCCATAACAGGAAGTGCTTGAGTAAGGGCCTTCAAGGCCAAATTATCAGGCATTATTTAATGTAAACTGCAGATTTACAAATATTTAACAATTCTAATTATATTACGGTAATATGTTAGAGGTTACGTGGATTTTTTATTGATCAATTTGACTTTAGGCTTTATAAGGGTTATTTAAGACCCAAAACAACACCTAAAATAAAAATATAACTATTTTAACTGATGTGGTTTAACTGAAGTAGTCTAATTTGTGCCATAAGTAACTGGTGAACTGAAGCATGCTTTCATGACTTCTAAAGAAATATAAGTGCATTGAAGCATGTTTTATATGGTGCCTGGAGTTATTAAATTTTAAAAAGAAATAGTACTATGATGTCAATATGCATGTCCTGTGTAGCTGATGTTACCCCTACAAATGATATTAGATTTCTAATACGGTAGTCATTTATTAATTTCTCCCTTATCCTGAATATATGCACTAAATTGTTGTTCTCTCTACAAATGTCCTCAGATTCATCCCAGTCTACCACCAGAAATACAAAGTGACACTCCTGCGTTTAGACCCTTAAAACCTTTGTGCACAAGCCATTATTTAAATAAAGAGCTAACAATGTAATAAATTGCTGTGATTAGTTAACACAATTGACTGTATCCCTCTGCAGAACAAAGAGAATACATGAAAGAATTTTTTGTTAAGTCAATTTCAATGTATTTTTAGTGATGTGCTATTATCTTCTGATACTTCATTAGGTCAGACCCAGCATGTAATTTCTGCACATGAGTGTATCTGCTTCTCCAATGGCTTGCTAGCCAGGGATCGGTATTTTCTCTGTTAACCGCTAAGCATCTTCAGCTCCTTTGTGCATGGTTCACTTCTAATAATAAAAGTAAATGGGCCCCCAAGCTTTCTTTTGTAGGTCAGTCTTGCTTATCTCTGGCCATACATGTCAGAAGTAGATTTCTTGAGTCACATAAGCTGGCTGTGCAGTGTGGGAGCACAACAATTATACTGATGTAAAGGATTAAACAGAACAAAACAGCTGCAGCTGACATCAGCCGAACTATCGCAGCTGCTTGTATTGACTGTATATGTCATACCTTTTTTTCTTTTTTTATCTGTGAGGTATTTGACTTCCCATCCTTTTATATATTAAAGATTGCACATGTGATCAGGGCCTCTTTTCGGAGCACCTAAGACTTATCTTGAAAATTAGGTGGGTATGAAGAATAGAATTACAGGGGGTGTGCTATACTAATATGTTATCAGAGTGTCCCTTGCAGTACTAGGGTGTAATGTAAGCATTTATCTCTATTATGAACTCCCTAAATTAAATGATTAGTACATTATCTATATGGGAAGGTTGGATCGGTCACCATATACAGTCAGGTCCATAAATATTGGGACATTGACACCGTTCTAATCTTTTTGGCTCTATACACCACCACAATGGATTGAAATGAAACGAACAAGATGTGCTTTAACTGCAGACTTTCAGCTTTAATTTGAGGGTATTTACATCCAAATCAGGTGAACGGTGTAGGAATTACAACAGCTTGTATATGTGCCTCCTACCTTTTAAGGGACCAAAAGTAATGGGACAGATTAACAATCATAAATCAAACTTTCACTTTTTAATACTTGGTTGCAAATCCTTTGCAGTCAATTACAGCCTGAAGTCTGGAATGCATAGACATCACCAGACGCTGGGTTTCTCTACTGCAACTCTCTTCAGTTCTTGCTTGTTCTTGGGGCATTTTCAATTCAGTTTTGTCTTCAGCAAGTGAAATGCATGCTCAATCGGATTCAGGTCAGCTGATTGACTTGGCCATTGCATAACATTCCACTTCTTTCCTTTAACCACCTCCCGACCGCGCCATAGCCGAATGATGGCTACAACGCGGCCCTAAAATGCCGGGAGGCTGTCAATAGACGTCCTCCCATTCGGCACGCCGCTGGCAGAGAGAAGTAACAGGGAACCGCTGAAGTAAACACGGCGGTTCCCCGTTCTGTGAGGGGGGCATGCCAGATCTACTGATCCCCGTCACTGGGATCAGTTAGATCTGTCATGCCCCTGTCAACCCCGCCCCCCCACAATTAGAACACACCCAGGGAACATTGTTAACCCCTTCACTGCCCCCTGCAGGTTAACCCCTTCACTGCCAATGGCATTTACACAGTAATCAGGGGACATTTAAATTTCTGATCGCTGTATAAATGTCATTGGTCCCAAAAAAGTGTCAAAAATGTCCAACATGTCCGCCCCAATATCGCAGTCACTATAAAAATCGCAGATCGCCGCCATTACCAGTAAAAAAAAATAATAATAAAAATGGCATAAATCAATGTCCAAAGGGGCGTGTCCGGGACGCTGAGGCAGATGGCCGCTTAGCTTTACAGCTCCGCCAAACCAAAGCCCCTTCAATAGCTTCCCTGAGAGGAATAATGAGCACAACGGGGAAAAAAAGACCGTGACCGATCCACAAATCGTTCCCGCTCACCCCGCCGCCCGGATACTCAACTCAGCGCAACCGTTCCGGCGATGTTTCATTCGCGGCCTAGTTCCCGAGAGGCCGCCAGCGAAGCCGGGGCCTCAAGTGCCGGAGCTGGTGGAGGTAGGAGCCGCAGCCGAAGTCCAACCTCGAAGGATCCTCCTAGAGACACCTCCCCGGGTCGAGCCCTGTGCCTTGAAGACCTCAGAGCGGTCGCAGCAGACATTAAAAGCACGCTGACCGCCGCAATCGAGGATTTAAAATCGAATCTTCAGTCCATGGCGGACAGGGTGGAAGAACTAGAAGACAACGTGGACAGACACGAGGTGAACATTCGGTGCAACGAACGATCGGTAGCCGCACATACGATCCAAATCAGAGAACTTCAAAGAGGTTTGGAAGATGTAGAAAACAGGAACCGAAGGCATAACATTAGAATACGAGGTCTCCCAGAAACGATCAATTCGGACCATCTATTGGAAGCAGTCACAGGTATCTTCAATGATTTACTAGGAAGGCCGCCAGACACAAGAGTTGAGTTTGACCGCCTGCATAGGGCACTGCGTCCCAGAGGAAGGGATACTGACCCACCACGAGACGCGATAGGTTGCCTAACAAAATACAGGCTTAAGGAAGATATATTAAGAAATGCTAGACTCAGAGGCCGTATCCTATACCGTGTACAGGAGATCAAGTTATTCCAGGACCTATCGCCAACCACTTTGAATAAGCGCAGGGCGTTAAAACCCCTGCTGGAACTGCTGAAAGAACATAACTGCTCCTACCGATGGAAGTTCCCATTTTGCCTACAGGCCAGCTCAGGGGGCAGAACAGCCTACCTGCGGTACCCTGACGACGCTTACGACTTCTGCCGTGCCCTGGGAATCCCACACGTTGAGATACAAGATTGGCAGGAAACACCTCTTTTCCCACCACAACAACATGAAGAACCCATGGAGGCTCAAAATGGCGAAAACTACCAACTGCAGAGAAGAAGCCGTCACTCCCCAAGCAATGGGCCTTTACCAGCAAATAGGCGCTCCGCTGGAGAAGTCAGCCTCCCGCCGTCTCCTGCCCACCGTAGACCCAGAAGGGATTGATGAGCCCCTAAGCTTCAACCATCACATCATTCCAGAACTTATCCAACTTGAAGTTCCTAAGTTCAACGCATATTTCCCTAGGTCCGGTTGTGATCTTTTGATCACCCCTGTCACTAAGCTCCCGTAGCCTCTTGGTACCCACCTTTTGTTCTTCCACTTTGGTTCAGGTATCATAAAACACTTTCGGCAGCAACTATCACTTTGCAGGTGTGTTGATGTGCGGGAACGTGGCACGCAAACTTCCAGTTCTGTATTGACCCCCAAGAGTCAGTGACTGCCCCCCCCTCTCCTCAATCTACAGGGAGGTTTGAAGTACTGTAGGAGTTCGACTACAACCTGAACCCTCCG
>BLSH010417372.1:113240-126183 GCA_018402905.1 Glandirana rugosa
TGGTTTTCATTACCCTGTTAACCGACCAGTCGACAAGGTACCAGTCCACACACAATAAGGGAGTAATAGTGTAAATATTCCTCGTTCAGCCTAATGATGGCTTGCTTCACTGATAGTGACAGCTCTTTGGATCTCATATTGAGGGTTGACAGCAACAGATTCCAAATGCAAATAGCACACTTGAAATGAACTCTGAACCTTTTATCTGCTCCTTATAAATGTGATAATGAGGGAATAACACACACCTGACCATGGAACAGCTGACCAGCCAATTGTCCCATTACTTTTGGTCTCTTAAAAAGTGGGAGGCACATATACAAACTGTTGTAATTCCTACACCGTTCACCTAATTTGGATGTAAATACCCTCAAATTAAAGCTGAAAGTCTGCAGTTAAAGCACATCTTGTTCATTTCATTTCAAATCCATTGTGGTGGTGGATAGAGCCAAAAAGATTAGAATTGTGTCGATGTCCCAATATTTATGGACCTGATTGAATCTGCTCAGCCTAAAGTTGGCATTTAAAACCATTTTTTAAATATCTAGCTATTTCCTGCTTCTTTCCCTAAATTCAATTATCTAAAATTGTATCACACAGAACACAGGCAAAGTATTACCAGACTGCAGGTTGTGAGCTCCCACCTGCAGGTGATTGGACACTGACAAAGCTTTCAAGGACATGCCCCCTGGGCACCTCCACTATAACCCTACCCCTCTCTGCAAATCTCAGTTTTGTGCTAGTGCCCTAAGGTGTTGGACCTCTTCTCCTTCATGGAGAAATAACTCTTAAATAACTCCTAAATCAAGCAGTTCAAATCTTCATGGGCGTGACCTCCGTAAACCTTGGGAGCTGCCCCTACACTAGGGGACAGCCTGTAAGGTTTCTTCGGGAACTGGATCCTGCATAGGCACTCGCCTTGCAATGTGTACAGTCAGCTGACTGGTGCCGTACAGTTCCAGGGCAATGGTCCATCCCCACTGAGACAGGCAAAGCCTGTATTTCATATACAGTCCAGCCTTGTGGACAGGTAAGACATTGTTACCCTTTATACTTCTGAATAGTGATGCACCAAAATGAAAATTCTGGACCAAAAAACAAAAATTCAGGATGCACTTGGCCGAAAACCTAAACCTAAATGGACAGTTTTTTAAAAAAAATATATATTTTTTTATACGTAATTGTATTATATTTTACTTTTTAATTAACATCATACATTTAAATGAGTATGACTTTATTTTCGTCCTTTACCAACACCTTTTCGGGTGATAGGCTGCTTTCACACTGAGCAGATTTTAGAGCGCTTTTGCATTTAAAAAGTTGCAAGAAAAATGCATTCCTTTAAATTCTATGTATGTCTTCACACGGGTCCATTGCCCTTCTATTGTGGTGTTAAAAATCCTGCTTGCTGCATTTATGGTGAATACTTGGTCAAAAAAAAAACCCACCAAAAACCCACCTCACCATTGAAATGCAGTGAAAACCTGGCAAAATGCATCAGAAGCGCACCCATGTTGCGTTTTTGATGTGGTTTGTGAGTCACTTGATCGATGAAAAATGCACTGTAAATCTGGCAAAATCACAAGCGTTTTATTGGGGCTATTGTCAGCACCTTTTTCTCTATCGAGTGATAACCTTATTTTTGGACGATGATTTTCAGCAGCCAATATATCAGTGCATCCCTACTTCTGACCATGACTATTAAAAATCGTGATGATATTTGAATTGCATTCACTATGGTGTAAACTTTTCAAATTTGACAATAAATCTCAACCACTCAGAGCTTAGTCTCAGGTGGACCTGGTGTGACATATCATCACAAGTCACACTTTTTCACTGCCACTTCTGCTTGGAGCCTCGTCCAATTGCACTCTGAGTCTTTTTGACCCTTGTTGTTATTGGGCCTGCTGGCACAGTTCTGTTTGCCTAGCTGTTGCCCACCATTCTCATTTATTGCTTGGGAACATCCTAGGGCCTGGGAATACTTTATCTGTGTCCTGTACTGTACAATTAAGAAAATAGGAATTTTGACTTATCTGAAAATTCTATATATCTTGGAGTACAGTACAGAACACAGGGCACCCTCTGTTCCATTCCTTGGTTACTCTGCACTGCTTGCTACAAAACTGAGGTTTCATAAAGTGGTGTAGGGTTATAGTGGAGGCGCCCAGTGGGCATGTTCTTGAACGCTTGCCAGTGACAGTACACAGGGCACCCTCTGTTCCATTCCTTGGTTACTCTGCACTGCTTGCTACAAAACTGAGGAATCATAAAGTGGTGTAGGGTTAAAGTGGGCATGTTCTTGAACGCTTGCCAGTGACCAATCACATGAAGGTACGAGCCTATCACCTGAGTTAAATGAATACTTTGCCTGTGTCTTGCACTGTACTCCAAAAAATGGAATTTACCGGTAAGTCAAACTTTTTTTTTTCCTACATCTCTCCTACTTTCCTACTTCTCTCTCGGCATCCCATTGAGTGTTTGTCAATGCGTTTAGCTTCAAAATAAGCAGACAGTAGTCATTGGAAAAGATTTAAAAGAACCATGGATTAAGTGAAAGATTTGACACCAGTTTACTATCCTTCAGACTTTGAAGGGGGCCTGATTGTGGCCAGTGGGATTAGAAAATGTCATGGCGTTGGTAACAACGCCATATCACTGGTTTTAGTGGAAGCAATAGTGCCCTGTCAGTGTTGTAAGTGGGAGGAATAGTGTCCTGTCATTGTTGTCATTGGAAGGAATAGTGCCCCGTCATTTTTTTCAGTGGGAGGACTAGTGCCCGGTCATTGGTGTCAGTGAGAGGCATATTGCCCCTTTCTGGTGTCTTTGAGAGGAATAATACCTCATCATTTGTGTCATTGCGAGGAATAGTGCCCCATTGTTAATGTCAGTGGAAGGAATAATGCTCCATCATTGGTGTTAGTGGGAAGAATAGTGCTCCAAGGATCAGATAAAGGCAAGCAAAGGGCTGCAGTTTGGAGACCACTGCTATTTTGCTTAGAAGAATTGTAGAAATAGCAGAACTGCACATCTAATGGAATGTTGGAGATCTTGTTCTTTAGTATTTCAAAAAGCATCAGAGGTTTCTTCCTGAAAATAGTCAGCGTAGAGAGATTTTCTTTGTTTTTTTTCCTTCTTACTGCTTATATTCCATCTCAAAAGATAACTGCTGCCACTTACACAGGTACACTAACTGGCAAAAAGTAAATAGAAAAAGTGAGGCCTGGGATTGCATACTGTACACATCTGACCCTTGCTGACATTCTGCATATGAGTCATAACATGTGGCTGATTATTTTATCTTCATTCGTTCTTTTTCTTTTTTTTCTATTTTTGTGGCTTCTATAAGGTCTAGGCATGTGGCCTATTATGTTCATTGTTGACTGCCATTACCATGGGAAAGCTGATTATTTGCTTCCTTTGCAGTAATATTATATAGAATTACTACTGCATTTGGTTTCTTAAAGACTAAAATGTGCATTATGTTAATATGCATATGGGTTGATTTACTAAAGCTGGAGAATGCAAAATTGGGTGCAGCTCTGAATAGAAAAGAATCAGCTTCTTGCCAAAACTTTGAACAAGCTGAAGTTAGAAGCTGATTGGCTACCATGCAGAGCTGCACCAGATTTTGCACTCTCTAGTTTTAGTAAATGAATCCCATAGTATTTTTTACTGATTTATTATTTGTCTTAAAGGGACCCTGTCACCAACCTAAACAATTGCTAATTGGTAAAAAGCACACAAAAAAGTATTTCAAATTATTACCTGCAGTATTTTTCTTTTCCCTAAATACATTTGTATTTACTTGCAGTGTGCCTTTAATATTGCTGGAAAATTTGACCCCTCCAGGAGAGTCAATTCTCTAGCTCAGCCCGTCCCTCTTTGCATCTCATAGGCTTCTCCTCTTCTGGCAGTTTTCAATTACTGTCTTTGCCGGCACAGCATCTCCACCAGTCACCTCTCTGAAAACCCTTTACAAAACCTTTTATGTAGTAGCTGGGGAGGAGTGAAGGCAAATGCTATAGGGTGTAATTTGAGTGATAGCTCTGAGCCGGCTGGGGCTACTGACATCATTTCTAGGATGGAGGTCCCAGCAGCAGCAGTCTCAGGACTCAGGACATGAGACACTTATTAAACCTTATCGGCCACTAGTGCATAGTGCCTTCTGAGCAATTAATGGACTCTTGAAAGCTGAGATGTGATTGCCCATTTTGAAATTCTGTTTTAGTAGCATCCCTATTCTTGTGGCAGATGGTCTGGCCAGGGCAGGTCTGTAGGCGAATCTTACGCACAATCAGTGTTCAAAGCTGGATGATCCTGTTCACAAGCAAGACTGAACACTGGAACATGATGCTGAATTTGCATGTAAACTCTGTGGTTCTAAATGATGCCATTCATCATATTTCACTAGACTCAAGCTAGGCAGCTCAAAAAAAAAGAAAAAATGCCAGGCCATGCAATCAGCATGAATGCTGAATTGGGTTAATATTGGCCATCAGTGTTAATATAAATCAATATGAACACCGTAATGCAATATTAATGGAAAAATATCTGGACCTTACACTGAGAACCGTATTGGACGTTGAGAATTTTAGGCATCTTAGCAGCCATTACTTGTGGTTACTGGAATAGTTATTGAGCACATCTGCTTGTTGTTTCACTGGATACTGTTACATGTTGACGATTTATTAGACAATATCAGTTTCTTGTTTGGACGGACAGGCAGCGTCATTGTGTTTCAGGTCTTCTAGGACAGGATAATTACCACACTGAAGGTTGCATGAAGGACGTAAATGATGTAATAATAATAATAATACATTATTTTGCTAGTCATACACAGTGGTATAATGGAAAATACATCCATATTGAATTTAATGCCAGACAACGTTTTTGGACAGTACCTCAATCACATTGCACTTTAGTGGCCATAATATAAATATTCCTAACACCAGTCAGATTTTGAAGTGCAATACTAATTGCATTTATCTTAGTGGTGACTGTTATCAGTAACAGTGTAACAATGTTTATGTAATATCTAAAGCTATCTTTGGGCAAGTGCATTTCCCTAAACCCTACTCAATGCCTCTAGAGTACCCGTTCTCAAACAGGGTTCCTCTCGAGATTGTTAGGGGTTCCTTGAGCATTGAGCAACTTCTGCCTCTCAGATGAGTAACAACTGACACCAATGTTCTTTTTAGCTAACTATAAGGGGGATTTATCCCAATGGCCACAAATTCAATGAGCATACTTCTTAGTGATTATCACACTAATGTACTGTGAGCTGTAGTTAAAGTAATTATTAGAGTTTACAGGATCATTCTTTCGTTTTCTATTAATTACATTCCCCTGTATTGATGTATTCCCCCAACTTCAAATGCTTAATTTTTAAGCATTACATTGAGAATGAGTCTGCAAGGAGTCCTATGTCACATAGCAACCTGCAGAACGTTTGTTCAAAGCACATAAATCTAAAAAGGTAGCGCTATACAGAATATTCCTGCAACAAGTGTTGAATTATATTGTCAGCGAAAGTGAATATATTAAGTGAGTCCATACAGAAAGTCCATATGATTAAAAATAAAAAAAAACAGTATTGTCTCTTTTCAGTGTGCTGTTAATCACAATTCTTCTTTCTATAGGTCCCTTGGTGTAAAATTGCTACCTCACTGGAAGTGGTTGACCACTAAGTTATAAGGAGGTCAAATAGCGCTTTAAAAGTATGATGTCCTCCACTTAGACTGCTTTGTCACTTTGTAGGAGCCTGGCCATCAAGATATATTTCCAACGCCACTTGTCTCCATCCGATCAAGCAAGAGTAACCCAAAGAAAAAAATAAACGTATAGTGTAGTAAATCAAAACTTATCAAATGTGCACTTAAAATAATACACTCACATCTAGAAAGTTTCTGCATCTAAACCAAAGTGCCAAAAAGTGCTCAACCCTGACAGGTCCTCTTCATGCTGGACCCTCAGTGTAAAGTGCTCACTCACCAGAGATATTAGACCTTTAACCGAAGGTCCCAATAAGCTTTTTTTAGATAGAATGCTTCTCTCCTCCAACTCTGTCCTCTTCTTTGTGGTTCCATTAAGAAGTCTGCCAATCACCATCCAATCTGAAATGTCGGCCCGAACGTGATGTCACAGGAAACCAAAAGTGACGACTGTAGAACTCTGCCTCAACGCATTTCGCCAATTGGCATCATCAGGATCATCAACATAAGGGTAAATTTACACACACATTACAATGAACTACAACACATGTATTCAAGTTCTAAATAAAAATGAATGCCTGTTCTCATGCAGTGCAGCACATTTTAAAAATGCAACATGTCCAATTTTTCTCCATTTAGTGCGTTAGACGTCAGTGGTACCACATCAAAACACATATATTGTGTTCTGATGTGTTTTGACACAATGACAGCAGGTATTATCAAATAGAGTTGGGCTGAACACCCCCTGGTTCGGTTTGCGCCAGAACTCTCGAACAGCACAAAAGTTCGGACCCGCACCCCATTGAAGTCTATGGGACACAAATTTGAAAAATCAAAAATCCCAATTTTGAAGGTTTGTATGCAAGTTATTGGCCATAAAAAGGGTATGGGGGCCCGGGTACTGCCCTGGGGGAAATGTATCAATGCAAATTGTTTTATTAAAAAAGATTGTTTTTACAGAAGCAGTGATTTTAATCACGCTTAAAATGAAACAGAAATGAAAAATTAATTGAAATATGGTGCCTGGGGGGTCCGCTTAGTCTGCCTGTAAAATGGCGCATCTGTACCCTGTATAGAACCTGCTGCAGCAAAACTGACATTTCTAAAGAAAAATTTACATTTAAATTGCCGGAAATACAATCCCACTGCTGGCAATACACATTTTTTTTTAATAAGTCGCGTGAGGTCCCCCTCAAAATCCATACCAGACCTTTACCTGTGCATGCAGCCTGGCAGGTCAAGAAAGGGAGGGGATGAGCAAGCGCTCCCTCCCCCCCGAACTATGCCAAGCCACATACCCTAAACATGGGAGGTGTTTTGGGGCTAGTGTTGATGGGGACAAGGGCCTCTTCCCAACAACCCTAGGCTGTGGTGGTGGGGGTTTGCAGACAAGGAGCTTATCAGAATCTGGAAGCCTCCTTTAACAAGGGGTCCCCAGATCCCGCCAACCCAAGTGCATGAGTATAGGGTACATTGTACCCCTACCCTTTAACCAAAAAAAGTGTCAATAAGAAAAAAAAAAAGTTTTTGACAATTCCTTTATTTGAAAAAACAATAAAAAAAAAAAATGTACCCCGATGTAGATCCATCATCAATCACAATGCCTGCTGTGGCGAAAAAAAAAACGCTCTACCTGTGATGAAGGCTGACTGGCGAATGACAGTGCTTAAATTGGTAGGTGGAGGGGCCACCTTGTGACATCACCGACTGGTGCATGCAAATATGGGTATTCGCCGAACGGGTGAACAGGCGATGTTAGGGCTAAACTTTTGCTAGGCTCAAACTGTTTGCCCAACTCTATTAACAAACCTTGGCCAATGGTCGATAACTCCATCCACTCTACAATCAAAAACACTTGCATATCAACATCAATTTTAAAGCATGACAACGCACCTGCCTAACGCTACAAAAAATGCACTTCTACGAGCAAAGATCTATCTTTGCCCTCTGTTCTGGACACAGCTACTCATTGCACACAATGCAATTTAGTTGTCCCTCCCACATCCATAGCGCTCCCATAATAAATCATCGTACACCTGTTTTCACAGTCAGTAAAAATATGTGCATGTCTCACCAAAAATGTATAAGAAGCAGCGTGGAATCCAAGTTAGTTTTCTTTTGATTGTAATTATTTTTGACTTGAACTCTCCTTGAAGATGTGAAAGACATGGATATTTAGTAATGTATTATGACACTTGTACAATGCATTTTTCATGGGACAAAAAAAAATCTAAAATTGTATAATGCTTGAAGAGTGACACATTAACATACAGAATAAATATTTGCTGTGCATTATTACAGTTTAGAAGATGTGACTATTTATTCTTTTTTTTTTTTTTTTTCCTTGCAAATTTTTTATTATTTTAGTAATGACTATTTATTCTTTTATTCATTGATCTGGACATATGATTCTAATGGAAGCCGCATGAAAAAGCAGCTATTCCTTGCTCTGTGGAAATGAGAAAACAGGAAACCTTGGTCTTCTCTCCATTCCAGAATGATTTGGAGATGTTTCATGCCCTAATGTCTGTGCAAGTGTTCAGTTACAGTAGATGAAGTCTTTTCCTCTAGCTGCATCCAAGCTCTTTAGTTGTGATCAGATGATCAGGGCAGCAGGAACTGATTGGAGAGCTGTCTGGCTACAGCTGCAGTGTAGGCTGCTTTCAGGGACAAGGAGCCACTGTTGTACAAACATAGCATCAACATAGAAGTTATTTTGTGGGCTTCAGGATGCAGATATGGGCTGTGCTGCCAGCATTGTTCTGCTCCAAGCCTTTCGCTCTGTGGTACAGAGGAGCTGTCCCCATATTTGCACCAGGCGACAGGAGGATCTGTCACATGAGATTGTGCTACAGGATGATGTGGATGAAATAAGCAGACCGAGAACTCTGATCATAATGGTAGAGTATGCCTTAGCAAACTGTGACAGCAGCCACAGGATTATTTTGGATGGATACAGCTGTGTCATTTATTCATATTAGCATGCACATAGACGTAATCTGATTTAGCTTTTCTGCATTTAACTGCATTATTATTATTTTTTTTTAATAACCTTTATTTTTTATGTACTGTATATAGTACTGATATATTTCCATTATGTAACATCTGTATAGATCAGTGTGCAGATGCATGTCCTGAGTTTCCAATGCTATTTGCAGGATCTTGTTTAGAGATTTATCTGTAAGGATGGGTGCTGTGTAGTTCTGGCATGATGAGAATGACAGCAGTAATGTGATGGAGAGTCTATATATTGACTTTCTGTCTTTTAACTCGGTTATCTGATACTTGATGCATTTATAGTATACTATACCTCTATGGGTACATCAGAGCTTTTATGTGAGCTGTTTGTTTTCAGTGTGTTATATTTCGATAATATTTGTTTGTACTATTATACTATACTATTATGTTGGTTTTTATTTGTTTTTGCAACCTTCTGCTGAAATGGAACATTGTAAAGTTTAGAAGTAATAAGCTGTCCTTTATAACATTATAAGGACTTTGAGTAAACCAATGTAGAAACCAATGCAAATGTTTGTTTTACTGTAAAATGGAGCTGAATGGTGAATATTCATGAGCATTGCTGCTTCCAGCATTTCCTAGTTTTGAAGAATAAAATTGCATTAGTAATATAATACATTTTATTATTATTATTCGTTTTTATTATTGCCATTATCATTATTATATTAGTAAGAATAGTCATTTTCATAATAATTACAATCCCTATACTTTGCAGTAAAGCAAATGTCAGAGCCCCTGTTGTACCTGGAATAAAGTACAGTAACATCTTCTCGGACAGATTGTATGTTGTTATTGGCCTGCAGGCTACAGTTTACTAGCCGGCCGCTCAGATACTGGCTAACCTGCACTTCAGAGCCCCAGGACCGCAATATCTACAGAACCTATTCCAAACCCAATACTTCGAATCAATAGACCTTTGCATAAGGCAAAAAGTGAAAAACAATCAGGATTTATCTTCTTAATGGTCTGTTGGCAGCAAACTGAATTCCCATTGGTTGTTAAATTTGAATTAACTCTGCACATCACCACGTAGTTGTTTTTTCAACAAACTTAAAATCTGCATCAAGCCATAAACTTTTTTTACTCTTTGTTACTTTATTATTATTACTATTTTATTTTTTATACTTTGGGCAGCTTGAGGAAGGATGAGAACCCCTGTCATGTTTTTACTGAAACCTAGGGCCATTATTATACAGGATTTATATGGCGCCAACAGTGTGCGCAGCACTTTACAATATAAAGGTGAACAGAACAATTACAACACAGTTCAATACAGAAGAAATAGGAGGGCCCTGCATGTGGAGGAAATTTCTCCTGACTTTGGCCTCTTGCACCCAGGTGTTTGAGCCTGTGCAATGTATAATCTGGTATATGCCCCCACCCTGGAAGCCCAGGTGCTACCTACAGCCGCCCATGGACATAATTGGCTGTACACTGCTGCACGCCAGTGCTATTCAAAGAATAGAAAAACGTCTAATTTTTGGAAATGCCTTTGCGCCATGCTTGTGTTTATGCAAGCATTGCCATCTTTCAAATGGAGCCCTGAATAGCAGTGAGACCCCAACCTGGGGTCTATCCTTTCCTGCTTCTTCCAAAACCAGAAAAGAAAAAGTTTTGCTTGGGCATACACATTAACCACTTCAATACCAAGCACTTAAAACACTTCCCGCCCAGACCAATTTTCAGCTTTCAGTGCTGTTGTGCTTTGAATGAGAATTGCGTGGTCGTGCGACACTGTACCCAAACTAAATTTTTATCATTTTGTTCCCACAAATAGAGCTTTATTTTGGTGGTATTTGATCACCTCTGCGTTTTTATTTTTTGCTCTACAAAAAAAAAAAGACCGCAAATTTTGAAGAAAAAGAAAAGTTTTTCTTTGTTTCTGTCACAAAACTGGTATACGTATATTTTCTCCATCACTGATGGGCACTGATGTGGCTACACTGATGGGCACTGATGAGGCTAGACTGATGGGCACTGATGAGGCTAGACTGATGGGCACTGATGAGGCAGTACAGATTGGCACTGATGAGGTGGCACTGATAAGGTTGCACTGATGATGGGGCACATATATGCAGCACTGATAGGCGGCACTGATAAGCAACACTGACGGGCACTGATAGGTGGCACTGATATGCGGCACTGATGGGCACTAACAGGCGGCACTGATAGGTGGCACTGCTGGGCACTGATAGGTGGCAATGGTGGGTACTGATAGGTGGCACAGGTGGGCACTGATAGGCGGCACAGATGGGCACTGATAGGCGGCACAGGTGGGCACTGGTACAGGGCACTGGGGCACTAAGCACTGTTAGGGATGGCACTGGCAGGCATTACATATGGGCACAGTGCCATCCCTACAGTGCACTGTATGCCTGTTACCTGGTGGTCTAGTGTGGGCTCCCTGGTGGTCCTGGGCGGCCTCCTTATGCTGTCCTTGGGGGGGTTCCCTGGAGGTCCTGGTCAGCTCCCTGGTGGTCCAGAGTGGCGATCCTGAGGGGAGCTGCACTGATAAACATTCAGCACAGCCCCCCCCCCATCAGGAGAGCAGCCGATCTGCAGACCTGAGCAGAGGAAAAGCCGATAAACAGCTCTTCCTGTTTACACTGTGATCAGCCATGATTGGTCATGGCTGATCACATGGTAAAAGGCTTCCGATGGAAGCCTTTTACCTCGGTCGGTAATGCGGTGGATCAGACTGACCCACGGCACCACCGATCGCCACGATGCGCGACCCCGCGGGCGCGATCACGTGTTATCCTGAGGACGTCAATAGACGTCCAGTCAGGATAACGCACCCCGCGCCCGGCCATCATTAGCCATCAATAGGCCGGGCGGGAAGTGGTTAAAGAAGTAGGGCCAAAGCTCTTTTGCCCATGCTTTTTCTGTACTCATGTGACCTATTTTTAGCGGACAGTGGGCTAAAGTCCTCTGTCGACTGACGTCACTTAGCCGGTCCAGGCTCTGGAGGGATCCCAACTTTCATGTCGAGATGCACCCAGATGCATGACCGGCAGCTGGCTCAGCCTCTCAATGGGCTGCTGAGAGCCTGAGCCAGCCATTCCCTTCCCCTCCAGAGCCCAGCGCTCCAGTGAGCATTGGAGGGAAACAACAGAGTGCCATTGACTGACAGTCACCAGTACCCTGCTCACTGAAGACAGAGAACTGAGTGATCAGCGGACTTTGATTGCTTGGTTCTCGGTCTTAGAGGCAGCCATATTTGTCTACTACACATGCAGGGTCTGCATGATGTTTTGTAGTTCTGCACAGCAGCCATATCTTTCTGTTTATCTCCCTCAATGAAAATCTATCACTTAGGTGTCACAGACCAAAAGTAATGTGTTCACTGGGTAGCAAGAAATGTTTGTCTCCGCAGTGGTGTTGTTCAGGGAGGGATTGCAATGAATTGCAAATAGCCACTAGAGGGAGAACTTATGAATCTACTGCATGTATTATACAGTGACAGCAATATGGTACAGAAGAATGTGGAAAGGTAATTTAGAGAAAAACTGTTTTGAAACTAGCTCATGGTTTGTGCTTACTGAAAAAAAAAAACAGTATAGTTGTATTTTTGTATATGGAGTTGATTTACTAAAGAGATAATTGTTATATTGGCTTAATGAACTTGTGGTTAATTTAAGCACTTGAACTGTGACTAATTCTGATTATTCTTCGTTAGCAAGATTCAAAGAAGATACCCTGAATGACGGACTGCTATGAAATATTGTATGTTATATGCATATAGGTAATTTCTAAAGATAAAATGAGGAAACTACAAAACCCCTACTATTATTCAGAGTTTAAAAAAAATTGCAAACTGAAAATAATTTTGTACCATATTCCTGGACCTATACATTTTCCATAAATCTGGGAATTGTTAGTGCATAAATTATTCAGGTTAATGTGATCATTTTATCAATAATTCAGCCATTATTTATGATAGTAGTGGTAGGCCTTATAGTCTCAAGATATGTTCTTCCATCCATGTTTAACCCTGACAATTTGAGCTGTTTTTGAATTTAGTAGGGTAAACATTTTTTTGGATTTTCATTAAATACATTAGTACATGCAATGTCCTCATGCAAAGTGAACCTTCAGTCATTTTTTCATCTTTCCATCTATTAAATCCTCTGCCTTTGTTGTTTTAACTTTGGATAGTAAAACTTTTTTTATGCCAGTAAAACAGCTCTCTCTCACTCTTCTGGGAGTTTTCC
>BLSH010417372.1:130451-145917 GCA_018402905.1 Glandirana rugosa
TTATCTTACGGACGACTGAGGACCCTGACTACTTCGGCTATAGGGTCTTCGGTTGTCCTGTAGGGAATACTGTGTCCACAGTTTGTGTTCCGGGCGCCCGGCTTAGGCCGGGAGGTCCGGTAAAGTACACCGGGAATGTGGAGAGGACGTCGACGTCCCCTCGAGGTCGGGTAGAGACCAGGAGGAGGTCTGGGACATGAAAGACGAAAGGTTGTTACGTAGATAGAAGAAGGGTCGTCGTCGTATTCCATTCCCCCATTTATGCTGCTGCTGGGAAGAAGATAGATGCATTGTTGGAAAGCAGAAAGTACAGGGTCTGGAGGAGGACCAGAGATGGGCTGGAGCTCCCCTGCAGCTGCAGGAGAGGTGTAAGGGCCACATGAAATGGCCTGGAGGGCCGGATTCGGCCCGCGGGCCTTGTGTTTGACACCTGTGTCATAAGGGATGTCCTGTTGGCTTCTGGGATATCGGCTTCATCAGTCCCAGGAGTCAGCAGGCATTCTATTAACAACAATGTGCACTGCGCAGTGTAATTACTGCTCATGCACGCAATTCGGGGGTGCATACTGAGTAGTCAACTGCACAAATTCACAATAGTGTGTGGGCACCGGCTTCAGGTGCCTACTGATGCAATGGCGTCCAGCAACATTTCTTTGTAAGACATTAATCTACAGATTTGGCAAGCAAAAATAATTTACTAGACAACAGCCAAACTATGTGAAGCACAGCAAAAAAAATAAATCCTGATTATGTTTTTATTTCAATTTTAGCTAGGAGTCTGTAGCTCCTCTTTAACTAAATATGTTCTTTTTTACTAACCTGTTCTATAAACATATAAGCTGATATGTTATTGGCTGCTATCAATTCCAGTAGTATATAATGGAACTTACAATTGTCTTCCCTGGCTCTGCTAATCAGTGCTTTATGAATCCATGCTGAATACAGACATACTGTAATTCACAGTGCCAGAATGGTGCATGATAATGTACATGGAATATAGGAGGAGAGAACAGCAGATGGAATGTATTATTAACATGATATCACCATACTTATTAGTGTCACTCCTGTTACTAATTACTATAGCAGTTTTATCAGTTTTCTTTTTCCTGTGTCTGTGGAATATCTGAACGTGTGAATTGTACTAGTTGACACGTACTGTACCTTAGTCTGCTATGTTTTATAAGTTACAACTGTTTCTATTATTCCAAGATGATGTTTCAATCGCTGAACGCAGAGCTATGTAATACTAGATAAAATGGAACACTGATTCCCATTGTTCCACTGTTCAGCAAATAGAAACCACAACATAATATAATTCATGACTGTTTGCAGTCATTGTGAGTGCATTTTTTGTAACTGCTAAACAAAGAAAGATTTGTTGTTTGTATGATTAAAATAAGATTAATGGAGAAATAAATCTGACATATCGAAATATACTACTTTATCTAAGAAAACTAAAAATAACATTTACAAATAAATACAATATATATATATATATATATATATATATATACAGTATCTCACCGACGTGAGTACAGCCCTCACATTTTTGTAAATATTTTATTCTATCTTTTCATTTGACAACACTGAAGAAATGACACTTTGCTACAATGTAAAGTAGTGATTGTACAGCTTGTATAACAGTGTAAATTTGCTGTCCTCTCAAAATAACTCAACACACAGCCATTAATGTCTAAACCACTGGCAACAAAAGTGAGTACATCCCTAAGTGAAAATGTCCAAATTGGGCACAAAGTGTCAATATTTTGTGTGGCCACCATTATTTTCCAGCACTGCCTTACCCCCCTTGGGCATGGAGTTCACCAGAGCTTCACAGATTGCCACTGGAGTCCTCTTCCACTCTTCCATGATGACATCACAGAGCTGGTGGATGTTAGAGGCCTTGTGTTCCTCCACCTTCTGTTTGAGGATGCCCTACAGATGCTCAATAGGGTTTAGGTCTGGAGACATGCTTGGCCAGTCCATCACCTTTACCCTCAGCTTCGTTAGCAAGGCAGCGGTCGTCATGCAGGTGTGTTTGTGATCATTATCGTGTTGGAATACTGCCCTGGGGCCCAGTCTCTGAAGGGAAGGGATCATGATCTGCTTCAGTATGTCACAGTACATGTTGGCATTCATGGTTCCCTCAATGAACTGTAACTCCCCAGTGCTGGCAGCGCTCATGCAGCCCCAGACCATGACACTCCCACCAACATGCTTGACTACAGGCAAGACACACTTGTCTTTGTACTCCTCACCTGGTTACTGCCACACACGCTTGACACCATCTGAACCAAATAAATTTATCCTGATCTCATCAGACCACAGGACATGGTTCCAGTAATCCTTGTCCTTAGTCTGCTTGTCTTCAGCAAACTGTTTGCAGGCTTTCTTGTGCATCACCTTTAGAAGAGGCTTCCTTCTGGGAAGACAGCCATGCAGACCAATTTGATGCAGTGTGTAGCGTATGGTCTGAGCACTGACAGGCTGACCCCCCCACACCTTCAACCTCTGCAGCAATGCTGGCAGCACTCATACGTCTATTTCCCAAAGACAACCTCTGGATATAATGTTGAGCACGTGCACTCAACTTCTTTGGTCGACAATGGCGAGGCCTGTTCTGAGTGGAACCTGTCCTCTTAAACTGCTGTAGGGTCTTGGCCACCGTGCTGCAGCTTAGTTTCAGGGTCTTGGCAATCTTCTTATAGCCTAGGCCATCTTTATGTAGAGCAACAATTCTTTTTTTCAGAGTTCATGAGGTGAAATGTTGAACTTCCAGTGACCAGTATGAGAGAGTGAGAGCGAAAACACCAAATTTAACACACCTGCTCCTTGTTCACACCTGACACCTTGTAACCCTAACGAGTCACATGACACCAGGGAGGGAAAATGACTGATTGGGCCCAATTTGGACATTTTCACTTAGGGGTATAATCACTTTTGTTGCCAGCGGTTTACACATTAATGGCTGTGTGTTGAGTTATTTTGAGGGGACAGCAAGTTTACACTGTTATACAAACTGTACACTCACTACTTTACATTTTAACAAAGTGTAGGTTTTTGTATATTAAATATTGAATTTTAACCACATTGCTGCACTATGAACCCTTTTTAATAGTCTTGCATCAACGAGTCCTAACATTGAAGTCAGGAGGACCAGGAGGGTGCTGATGTTACAACTACACCCCTGAAAACAGCGCTTACTGAATAGCATTTTGCTAAGGTGCATTGTATGACCACGGGCTGGTCAGTTGGTTGGAAACACTGTTTCACATTTGGTTATAGCACTCGAGTATGCATGTTAGGCCCCTTTCACACGGGTGGCTGTTCTGCCGTTGTTAAAAGCATGTTTTGTTATTTTGAAATTCCAAGACTCCAGGCACAACAATTACATGCAGTTGTACATTGCGTTTAGCTGCGTTTACATGCGGCTGCGTTTAACTGCAGTGGAACATTCTTGACATTTCTGAAGTGCTTCCTATTGATTTTCTATGCTTGTTGCCATTGCTATCCGTAGATTACACAGTTTAGCTGCGGATTCGTGCAGATACGTGCGGTTAACTGCATAACATCGTTCCTGGACGCATTCCAATCCATTTTTTCTAATCGCACAAATTCGTCTGTAACGAAACCGTTGATAAATGCAGAGTGTGAATGGGGCTATAGGAAAGCATTGTCACAGTATAGCTGCGGTAGATAACTTCATCTAGCCGCAGCTAAAAGCTGCATTCTATCATTCTATCAGCCTGTGTGAAAGGGGCCTTAATGTGAGTGGTATTACACAGTTTATAAGTTAAAGCGGTATTACACAATATTTTATTTTTCATTTCCTGGAGGTTTCCTGGAGGTTTTATGTGTTATTTTGGATGCAAGTGCGAGGAATTTCCATCAGAGAGAACTAATTTGATGGGGCATTATTAATCTTACATTTGATAAGGTATATAGAGTGATTGATGCACCAATATTTGCACAGTGGATTTGGTACTGGGCTTAAAGGGATGTACACATATATATGCCTATCTGTTGAAAGGGAAGGAAAAATGTGTCTGGAGGGGAGATAGAGACACAGAGGAAAAGCTGGATTGGAGTGTTATGGAAGGCTTTGCTTGAGAAATATGAGGGTAAAGGCGCATATATAAGAACACATGTTGTGATCCAGTAGATCTATTTTATGATGTTGATGTAATCACAATATAAACGCATTGTCCAAACACACCAATTGGTTTAGACATACTACACCATATGGTATTTTCTTTTTTTTTAGATCTTTCACCTTCTTGAGTGAAGCACTACAAGGGATTCGTTATCAGAGAGGATGCTGTTGGAGCTTTTGGTCTAAATTGGACTTGTAGAACTTTTTGGAAAGACATTTATATGGACTAGGACTTTTAGGGTTGCTGATAGTGAATGCTGATTTTGCCATGTTAGGTTCAGAGAGGGTGTTGCGGTTGCTGACGTTCCTATATGGGAATTTTGGACAGGAAACAGCTGTATTTTTTAATCGGTAGACCAACTGAAAAAGGTTTCTTTGCAATACATACATTCATACAGCTGGACATTCCATTATAGCGGTGTTAAAAATAGATTTTCCCTATTTCCAATAGGCTTCTGAATCTCCAAGTGTTGTGATAAGTAGTCTTAAGGGCCTGTTAAAAAACAGCTCCTGGTGTGCACAGAAAGACTTCCCAGAGCATCACACTGTTTACTTTTTTTTATAGAACTTTGTTGAAATGGCACTTCAATGCAGTTTCATTCACTGTAGCAGTGTTGCAATGCAGCGGTTTGCATTACAACTTGCTGTTGATAAAAAGTGACCCCAGTGAAACAAAGCATTTTGCCTTGTCCATATGTTGTCCATATACTGCACTGGAAATAGTTGACATTGTGGCCCCAACACATCTGGTGTGAACAGGCCCTAAAGCAAAACTGCATTACAAATATACTAATAATACATGTAATAGTATAATTGACATTATCCCCCAAGCTTTGTTTAAAGCCTGTAAATCCACAAAAATCAATCTCTGGACCTAAAAGACTTATTTAACATTTTGTAAGATGTTGCCAGTCTATCCACGTTCCTTTTCATTGGCCAGGATTCTGTTTTTCTGCAATGGAGGGTAGATCAGCATCTGGCCTTGAGCACTTAAAGGGTCATGTGTCAGCTTTGGCAATTTTATTTCAGCATCCTCTGGACTCCCATATTCTTGTCTTAACTTTCACTCAAAGGGTAATACATGTGTCTCCTCCTGTCAGATCCCCAATGACTTCATGAGACCTAAAGTTGATGCTGTCAATCCTATAGGAACCTCCATTTGAGAACATCAAAAAACTTTCTTTACTGACTCATTTGCAGAATGTGTCTTTCTTGGTGGCTATCTCCTTGGCTCACAGTGTCTCTGAGTTGAAAGCCTTGTCCTGCAAGCCCCACTTTGGTTTTGCATAGGAATAAAGTTGTTTTCTTGCACAAGACTTTCTTTTCTGAAGTCTGCCTTTCATTTGAAGAACTTGATCTTCCAGCACTATATGAATGTAGTTTGGGCTGTGAGGGTTTGTGGCTCACTTCTGGAAGACATACTCCCCCTTTGTGGTCATGGAGAGCTCCTGGAAGGGTCAGACTGATGCTCCTCCTGCTGCTAAATCTAGGTGTATTGGGCAAATCATTGTACAGGCCTATACCATCAAGCATAAAGAGCCTTCATTCTTAGTTCCTGCTCATTCCATGCAGAGTCTCTGAGTTGAAAGCCTTGTCCTGGAAGCCCCACTTTTTGGTTTTGCATAGGAAAAAAAGTTGTTTTCTTGCCCAAAACTTTATTTTCTGAAGTCTGCCTTTCATTTGAAGAACTTGTTCTTCCATCACTATATGAATGTAGTTTGGGCTGTGAGGGTTTGCGGCTCCCTTCTGGAAGACATACTTCCACTTTGTGGTCATGGAGGGCCACTGGAAGGGTCAGACTGCTGCTCCTTCTGCCCCTAAATCTAGGTGTATTGGGCAAATCATCGTTCAGGCCTATACCATCAAGCATAAAGAGCCTTCATTCTTAGTTTCTGCTCATTCTATGCAAGTGGTAATGCAACATGGACTTTTCCCCATCAGATGTCCATTTTTCAGGTGTGTAAGATGGCCACCAGGTTCATCAGTTCACGCTATTACCAAGTTTTACAAATGATGCTAGATGCTAGTTTTGTTCACAAAGTCCTGTAGGCAGCAGTGTAGATTGCTCTACCTGAAGGAAGCCCTTTGCTATTATATTTTTGTTTGGCCCACCTCTTTATATTCACTGCTTTGAGAAGTCCCAACAGTCAATATCTAAAGATCTTCAGTCTGCCCTTCATGCAAAGAAAGAGAAAATAGTATTTTTTAATCGTATATAATTTTTTTCTCTGTGTTCATTGATGAACTCAGAACCTTACCCTCTGGTTGTTTGTCTGTGGCCAGGTTTTGTTTTACTCTGTTTGCTTTGTGGCTGTCCTTGGATTGTACTTTTGTTTGTGTACCTAGTGTCCAACTCTTGCAAGTAGCACTTTAACCCAACAGTCATGTTCTAAAGAATTACAGTGTGCAACTTGGCCTTTAATGCCTGAATAGATAGCAGCAGGACAACACTATATTTGTTGGACAGGTGAATATGTGAAAGCAATCAGGTAAGGGAGGTGTTAAAAAAATATATGCAGGTGACAATTAAGTTCTTTGTTAACCACTTGCCATCTGCCTATTCTAACACCCTCTAGCATGGAACACCCTCTAGCGTGTACACACGCACAGTGCTGCAATTTCATAGTCAGTTTGACAGTGCAGATAAAAAAAATGTACAGAGCCAATGAGAATGGCTCCGCACCATGTGATCACTGTGAACAATCACAGCATCACACAATGTAAAAAATGGCTGCTGTTAGCAGCTGCCTTTTACTTTCTTCTCACACACCCTTCAATGTGTGGGAGGAAAAAAAGCTTCCTTTTTACAGCCAGTAACAGTGTAAACTAGAGCCAATGTCATCCAGTTCCAAAACAGTCATCTACCCCTCTACTGTCATTCATAACTTTACAGTTTATGTCAGCTGCATTCTGTCGATGATCTGACCTGTATATTAACAACTCAACTGCCTTATCCTGCACATCTGTACATTAACCCCTTTATCTCCATCCTACCACTGTATGTGACCTGTACATTAACCATTTTAGCTCCTGATTCCTGTGCATGACCTATACATTTTATATATCTATATTATTACCAAACTCCATGTTTTAACTCTTCAGTGCCAGTATGTTTCTTCATTTCCAATAAATTGTGGCAAAAAATGAGTTCTCCTTGGGGTAAAAAGGAGTAATTTGGAGACTTTTGATACTGTCCTGGTATTTTTATTTGCTGTATTAAATATCTGAAAATATAGGGAAACCATTCTTTAATCACATTTTTTTGGTTACTTTTTTCCTGTACTGTATATGGTAAACCAATACAAAATACCAATGGTTATTAAATACCACCAAAAGAGAGCTCTATATAAAAATTTGTTGCATGACAGTCAAACTATCACAGAGCTAAAAATTAAAAAATGGCCTGGAGAGAAAAGGGGAGGACATGCAAATCCAAGTGGTTGTAAAGGCTCAAGGTTTTTTACCTTCATGCATGAAGGTAAAAACCTTCTGTGTGCAGCAACGCCCACAGCCTACCCTAACACTTACCCATGACTTACCCATCTTGATCAAGTGATTTGCGCGAGAGCTGAGGCTCTCCCGGGTGTCTCCCTCCTCATTGTCAATAACAGCCAGTTAGCCAAGGAGGAGAGAGCGGGTGCGGGGCTGTTCCAAGCTCTGTGTGTGAATGGACACATAAAGCAGCGATTTGGGAGCGAGCCTGCTTGGATGCCCCCATAGCAAGCTGCTTGCTATGGGGGCACTAGGCAGGAGGGATGAGCCAGGACCACCGGCGAGTGACCTGAGAAGTGGAGGATCAGGGCTGCTCTGTGCAAAACCATTTGTAGCGCTACCCCCGCAGGAACGTCTTAAGTATGTTCAGTTCCATACTCTGCCTCTCAACCCCAAGAATAGCCTCAGCCCCTCTGACACACTTGGCAATAGTGTAAGTGCAAGGACCAATGAAACCACACATGTTATGATAAAACACAGAAATTATCTTTACTGCAATATTTCTGTGGAAAAGTAACAGACAGTACAGTACATTACATAATCAAGTAATCAACTGGACAGCAATAACTGAGATTAAGAGCAATATAGCTCAATACTGTATTCAGGCTGCTTTCAGGGGATTCCAAACCTGAGAATGTCCCTAAAAACAGAGGCACTCTTAAATGGCAAATAATTCACAATATGACACCTAATATTGGATTGGTTACCCCTACTCAAATTGGCTCTATGAATCCAGGCTGGAGGAGAGCAGAAGACTGACCCTCTTTATGTCAGGCCTCTCTCTTCTGTCCCCTGACACCACAGGCCCAACTACAAACACTGTACTCAGTTCAATAGTTAATGCTTTAACTTCCCAGATAAACTATCCCGCACACCCACTACATATCCAGAGCCGTGAACATGTGTGTGCGTGCCCATGTGGCACCAATAACTTCAGTCTCTTGAAAGGAAGATGTGGCCTTGATTCTTCAATCAGACACAACGGTGTCTGTATACAGTGTCTATGTATCTAAATGTACTTGTGTCCTGTGGCACTATAAATGTCAGCAAGGTGACTAAGAGCAATGATGTCTGTATACAGTGCCCATACAACTCTATCTGTGTGCAGTGTCCTTGTTTCCTGCAAATGGTCAAATGCCCCCTCACCCAATCCTGCGATCAAGGCCCAAATGAATGCCCTGGACAGGCAGGCTCCTCTAGTGACCCGACTGATCACCTCACACCGGAATGCTTCACACCGTCATTGCAGGTGCATCTGGATATGCACCTGGGATTCCCCTCTCTCAGGCTGGATGTCCCCGACCGGCTGTGGATACCTGGATCAATGTGGTGGGCTGACCTGGGAGGCAACACCTCTCCCCTAAGTCCACTCTGTTCTGCTGCCTCGTGTTAACTCTTCTTGTGCAGGCCACAACTCAGCATCAGCACTCTCCAAAACAGAGCCCCGGCTTGCAGATCCAGGCTAGCGTCCCAAGAGAGTGACCTAGGCCTAGCCCAGGCTTTTTATAAGCTCTCCCAGAAATATTTTCTTCTCTGCCAGCCGGCTGGTAGTTGTAGTTTCCCAGCAGTTCAATAGAATGTGTAACTTGAGACTTGGGACTACAATTCCCTGTATGCTTTGCTCCCTGGTGATAAACACTTTGCTGGCAGGATGTGATGACACAGAATCTTAGCTGGCACTATAGGGAAACAGTCTCACTACAACAATGTTGCAGAGTATCTGCAGGTAAGATAACCAGCTCCCTGCTATGCATTACACAGAGATGGTAAGTATAACATGTTTGTTATTATAAAAAGAAACAAACAAACCTTTAATGTCACTTCAAAGTGACATTAAAGTGTTACTAAACCCGGGACCCTGCATTCACTATATCTGGTCTCCCTCAGCACACAGATAGAACACTCTGTTCTATCAGAAGATGGATTGGGGACTGTGGAAGATTGGGAGGATCAGAGAAGACATGATCAAACAGCCTTTTTACACAATGCACGGGATTAACCCCTTAGGTTCCGCCGTGAGTATAACAAGCATGATTTAATGCATATACAGACTGATTTTACTGTTGTGGGTTTAGTGACACTTTAAAGGTTTGATAGAAAAGGTTTATTTTTCTAAAATAACAAACATGTTATACTTACCTTAAAAATAGAAGATATTCAGTGCACGGGACAATGAGATATTAAAATGAAAGAAGCAGCTGAACACTCCAAGGAAAAATTCAAAAACCTTGAAAAAACAGTATACAATAAGAAAGTGCAGCGTTTATAAAAGGTAGTGATAAAATAATGGATAATGGTAATACAATATTCATGCGTTGCTTGAGAAATGCTAAGAAAAAAGTCTGTCAGTAGATGAAAGGTAATCATGCAATGCTCAGGTAGTGCTATTAGGAGTCCATCAGTGAAACAGGTGCAAGATCAAAATTGGTGAAGACAGTACTTGGAGATGGCCATGGGTGTCGGCACACGTGACTCCTCCCTCTAGTGTACGCATTACGTCCTTGCCTGTGGGCGTGGACTTCATCTGCTGCGGAGCTTGCTTTGTAAAGGGGCTGCTACTCAGTATACCTTATGCATTGGATCTAAGTGTCTGGAATACCTGAAGGATTTTCTGCTGTGCTCAACCTGGAGGGTGTTGTTGCTGTATGATCCGGGTGGAGAGGCTGGTGTTTCCTGTGGTGGATGGGATGTCTCACTGTTTTCACCAAGTTGATCTCGTACCTGTTTCACTGATGGACTCCTAATAGCACTACCTGAGCATTGCATGATTACCTTTCATCTACTGACGGACTTTTTTCTTAGCATTTCTCAAGCAACGCATGAATATTGTATTACCATTATCCATTATTTTATCACTACCTTTTATAAACGCTGCACTTTCTTATTGTATAAGGTTATACTTACCTACTCTGTGTAATGGTTTTACACAAAACAGCCCCAATCCTTCTCTTCTTTGGTCCTCAGACGGCACTCCTGGCTTCTCCCCCCTTTGAGTGCTCCCCCAAGCAAGCTGTTTGCTGGGGAAGGGGGGTAGTGATGCGGGCTTGATCCTGAGCCTCACTGTGTGCGTCTGATGACACACATAGTGTGGCTTGGCCCCGCTTTAATGCAGAAAATTCTGATTGCCAGTTGTCCCTTCTCTGCACTGAAGCTGGCGCTGGAAGGCAGTCATGGAACCAAATAGGAGCGACCTCAAAACAGGTAAGTATACACATCTGTTCTTTCACAGGGTAGATAGATTAGTCTTAGAATGTGGGCGGAAGTAGATTTAGCCTTAGTTAGAATTTGACTGGAATTATACTTTAAAAAGTTACTAAAGGTAAAAATATTTTTTTATTAAACTATACTTATTATACTTTCATTCTCTTTCCAATGGTATTGCACAAAGCAACCTCCTCTTCTGCGGTCCCGCCGGCGATCTTGGCTCCTCCTCTTCCGAGGAAGGAGTTCTGTCCCTTGAAACGCCTAAGCTTCTCCATTGTGTGGCATTGGTGGGGATGCCCGTCTCACTTGCTGGATTGCTGCTATTTTCTAGCTTGATTTAATTCTGCTTTTGTATTACCTTTCTATGATTTTAAAATAAAGAATTGTGGAAGTAATGCACTTGGCGTTTGCGCCCTCTTTTCACAGTTTTCTGAAGATTGCCCAGTCTGGGGAGGGCTGCATTGCTGAAATCATTACATGCCACCGTCCCTGGTTGAAGTTCCTTGGGCTGCGCGCTGGGTGGTCTTTTTACTCTCTGTCTTGACACATGTATTTATATAAAGCATTAGTATATGACTCAGAATGACTTGATGTACAGTATTAGTCAAAGTTAATGATGGCTTTGCACGACAGTGACCTTGTAATTGTTGTTAAATGACTTTTTGTTTCCTTATTAATATACTATATACTAATATATTGAATTATCTACAGTATGTCTCCCAGGCACAGGTTAATGTGAAGGACATTTATGAAGAAAAGAAAAACACAGTATTTGAACTTTAAATAGCTATATGTTAAAGGTACACTGCAGTCAAACATCAAACAACAATCTTTGCACTTTGCACCCGTTCTTCACTATTCTAGAAGTAAAAGTCCTTCACCTTTTTTGTCTTGGTGTCAGGGAAAATTGTGAGAAGTGATTCATGCTGATAGCAGAGGAACGAAACAGCAGACAGAAGAGACACTTAGTGCTTTTAATTGAGTACACACCATAGAGGGATATGCTTTGTTCATATTTCATATCTGCGGTTTACAACCACTTTATGCTGGCTATACATCACTAGAATATAAAGTGTTACTAAACCCACAACAGTAAAATCAGTCTGTAAATGCAGTAAAGTATGCTTGTTATACTCACTGTGAAACCTAAGGGGTTACTCCTCTGCATTGTGTAAAAAGGCTGTTTGATCTTGTTTTCTCTGATCCTAACCTCCTTCCACTGTCCCCAATCCTATTTTGGTGGGGACAAATAGACAATCAATTTTGACAGCAGTGATGAGAAAATTTGAAGACGCAGGATGGAAATTTTTTCTTGAATAAACAAATTTCTAGCAGTGTATGTGGTTTTTGTTTGGTAAAGTCCATTCATTCCAAACAGTGGTGGCCCGATCAATAGGGGCTCACGGGCGCCGCCCCCCATCCATGCTTCTGGGTCGCTAATCTATATGCAGGGCGCCAGACACATGGATTCCAATGGGAAGGGGGGGGGGGGTTGAAGCACGTGATTAGAGCCAGAGGCTCTAATAGGCTTCAAAAAAGGTTGGGCTTGTTGTGCAGAGCACTGCGCTCTGAGCCCACTCAGTTGTGTGACAATAGCGAATGAATATTGGCTATTGTCACACTGATCCTCCTCCAGGCCAATCAGGAAGTGGGTCCTGATCCTATTGGACACCTAGGAGGAGGAGGAAGGAGACACATGGCGGAAGCCGCCGTGATGCAGAGGTGGAGGAGACGCAATAGAAACTGCCGCCCGCCTCCCATCACCTGTAAGAGCGCTGCCTAGATGGGGTAAGTGGATGACCGACCACGAGTCCCCCCAAAAACAAAAAAGCCGCCACTGATTTCAAAATAGAATGTTTAACCACTTCAACCCTGGAAGGATTTCCCACCTTAGGACTACAACGCTTTTTGTGATTCGGCACTGCGTCGCTTTAACTGACAATTGCGCGGATGTGAGATGTTGTACCGAAATGAAATTTGCGCCCTTTTTTTTTACCACAAATTGAGCTTTCTTTTGGTGGTATTTGATCACCTCTGCGTCATTTCTGATCACTGCTATAAACAGAAAAAGAGCGACAATTTTGCAAAAAAAAAAAACAATATTTCTTACTTTTTGCTAAAATACATATCCAAAAAAAATATCTAAAAAAACAAATGTATTCATTGGTTTTGGCCAATTTATATTCCTCCTCATACTTTTGGTAAAAAAAAATCGCAATCGGCGTTTATTGATTGGTTTGTGCAAATGTTGCCGTGTTTACAAACCATGAGATTTAATTTTGGCGTGTATACAATTTTTTTTTTACTAGTAATGGCGGCGATCTGCAATTTTTATCAGGACTTTGATATTGGGGCGGACATGTCGGACATTTTTTACACTTTTTTGGGACGGACATTTATACAGTGATCAGAAATTTAAATATCCACTGATTACTGTATAAATGTGATTGGCAGGGAAGGGGTTAACCTGCAGGTGGGCAGTGAAGGGGTTAGATTTAGGGGTTAGATCGCTAGATTTAATTTTGGCGTGTATACAATTTTTTTTTTTACTAGTAATGGCGGCGATCTGCAATTTTTTTATCAGGACTTTGATATTGGGGCGGACATGTCGGACATTTTTTACACTTTTTTGGGACGGACATTTATACAGCGATCAGAAATTTAAATATCCACTGATTACTGTATAAATGTGATTGGCAGGGAAGGGGTTAACCTGCAGGTGGGCAGTGAAGGGGTTAACTGTGGTCCCTGTGTGTGTTCTAACTGTATGGGGGCTGGGTTGCCAGGGGCACCAGAGATCTAACTGGTCCCAAGTACAGGGATCAGTAGATCTCTGACATGCCGCCTGTCAGAACGGGGAAACGCTGTGTTTACATCGGCGGTTCCCCGTTCTGGCTCTGTCACAGGCAATTGTGGGTCGCCGGCGGATATCGAGTCCGCCCGACCCGCAGCCCGGCTCAGGGAGCGTGCGGCGGGCACGAGCGTGTGCCACTGGTGGTGTGCGCTCGCTCCCTGATGTCGTGCCCGCCAGTGGCGACTATAAGTGGCGATTTGCGGGACAGAGCCACACTGTCGCCGCTTATAGTCGCTACGCTGTCAGGAAGTGGTTAAACCAAATGAAATTTTGAAGTACTCTTGAATTCATCAAGCTATCAAATCTGCTGAGAATTTTCATACACATGTTTGTACACAGGTTTTTTTTTAAAAAATCTACTAGTGGATGGCCAGCTTTAGAAATTCAGTTTTTGATCTAGACATTGTTGTACCCATTAGACCTTCCCTGTCCTATTTGTCAGTTTAAAGATCTCAAATCCCCTGTGTGTGATGCAGGTGAATTATTCCTGAACACATCTACAACAGGCTTTTTGTCTCTGATATACAAGATCCCTACTAGAAAACGAACTAAGGTGTATCTTGCATTCCAATCAGATTTAAACTGGCTTTGAAAGATTTGATTGTGATTTGTGATGTATCATGACTAGGGTAATTCAGAGGTAACCCTAATACACCACCACCTCCCTCTAACTCCACCTCCACCCTCTTTTCCCCATTAAAACACATGACACAATGTGGAGTTAAATGGCCGTCCGGCCTTTTATTAACAATATGATAAATAACCATTTAACAAATTTAACATCAACTCTAATAGATGTCCCCAGCCGTGGTACGCCGACTCAGGGACATTAACACTTGACCCCACAGACCTTACAGTTCTACCAGTACCTGGTCCCTCCTATGGGACCACCAAACCAGAGGACACCATACCAACGATGGTTCCCCACTTGTATCCCACCAACAGAATTTTAACCCCATCCCAGGGGTCCCACCAGCCTTCCCACCTACCCTAAACTCACTTCCGCTATCTCAGGGAGGGCGGGACGTTCCTCTGAGGCTTACAACTCCGACTGATGAGCTAACCCCCCACCACGCTATCTACACTCCCATGTTCCTCCCCTCACCTCATCGCCTCCACCAATCACGTAAGTACCATCCCCATACCTATACTTGATGATTTAAACTCTCCACTCTTTGTTCCCCTTCCACCCTGTCATGCCAGCCCTACGCCTAATTCCTCCCTCATAGCTCCGGGCTTTTCTGGCAGAGAGAAAAGAAGTTCTATGGCACTGACGTACACTTCCACAGACCCCGTCAGGTGCACTTTTGTATTTTGGTTTCTGTGGATTACAGAGTTGAGCACTAGAGTTGAGCGAACACCTGGAAGTTCGGGTTCTGCTGGTCCGTCCGAACTTCGGGACAAAGTCCGGGTCCGGGTCCGGACGGAACCCGAACGATCGCACGGACAACGAACCCCATTGAAATCAATGGGGACCCGAACTTTTAGGCACAAAAATGGCTGTAGGAAAGTCCTGGAAAGCCCCAGAGGGCTGCAAAAGGAAGTAAAATGGGGGTAAGGGTAGGGCAAGTGCCCTACAAAAAAATGGGGACAGGGAAATAACTGTAAATATTTTTAAAAAAATAAAAACATAAAAAAAGCAAAAATGGAGGTGAATGTGGATCATCTTCAAACTGTGTCTGAAAAGTATTAATTAACGGTAGAAGCCATATAACTGTTCTAAAATCATCTTCAAACTAGGGCAAGTGCCCTACAAATAAATG
>BLSH010417372.1:150277-163208 GCA_018402905.1 Glandirana rugosa
GTGACAATCACGGTTGTCCCGCGGATGCAGACGTTTCGGACTGTCGATAGGAAAATAAGGGGAAGATCAGAAGAATTTTTCGTTTTGGTTTGTCACTCGAGGATTACGAGAGGTCGTTTGAGACGTTGACACGAGTTATCACAACTCGCTTGGGCCTGACATTGCAAGCCCAGGCATGGCTTGAAATCCCACAGGCACCGTGCCTGGGCCTGGGCCTGTAAAGTTTTTAGCAAGCCCAAGCCAGGCCCCAAGACGATAAAATGAGGTGCACAACTCTTCGACGTCCCGTCGGTTAGTTGTTCGCAAAGTGACCAAACGGGAATCTTCGGTAGTGTCGGTACGGATGGAACCCGAACGATTTTTGAAATGTCCGGGTCCGGGTCCGTGCCACGGACACCCTAAAGTTCGGTACGGACCCGAACGTTACAGTCCGGGTTCGCTCAACACTATTGAGCACAGTTGCAGAGTTTGCTGGAGAGCATTAGGAGCTCACTGTTTGGTTTTGCTTTTTAAGAAGACTAGAAGGGGAATAAAAGGATAGCTGTCAGGCTTTGCAGACGTAGGCGCCCTGTTGGCACTAACAGTGAACATGTGCAGCTTGTTGTTCAAACATCTGTGCTGCGGAGTGCAACAGCTGAAAATATGCAAATCCTCGTATAATGTAAAATAATATGCACATGCAGTGAGGTTCTGGTATACTGAAAGCTCTTTCTCTTGTGTTACAAGCCAGTTTTGTTTTCACTGAGCATTGTATTGCTTATATTAGCAACATCACAATGCATGATATGCTTAGTGCCTGAAGACTGCTGAACAGCACTGTGCGATCAAACCTCATTAGCTTCAATGCTGAATTTTATTTATGTACCTGACATCAATTAGTTAACAGGAAACATTGAAATGTGCTCGGTTTCCTGTGCAGTTAGGCTTGTCAGGTTTACATTGACCGAGACTAGAAGCATAATAATGTGAATGTAGCTCGTAAATCAAAATCAAGGTTTTAATATTTGTCAAAAAGTTAAGTACTGACCAATGCAAAATACTTTAGTTCCTGTATTGAAATATAATATGTTTATTAATAAATATTAAATATTAAATAATTACAGACAAAGGAAATTATAATGCAAAGCATGATTGATAGTGCTTGCAGCCAAAATGTTTTTTGCATGTTTTGATGTTAAAGCCTAAAGCTGGATTCACACCTATGCATCTTTAGTGCTTTTTACATTTTGCAGACTTGCACTACAGAACGTGTTCCATAGGAAACCATGTTAAATGGACTGTAGTGCAAATCTGCAAAATGCAAAAAGAACTAAAAATGCATAGGTGTGAATCAGGCCTAAGTATGGTTAAAAAAACACAAAAAACAGCACAAGCGACATTACTTACTATATTCCCTTCTGCTGCTGGCTTCTGGTTTTATTGAAAATTTTCTCTATCAATCTTCTACCCCCAATTATCTTTCAGTATGACGGGTTATTGGAACTGAGGGAGCTCTCATCAATAAGAGTACCGACTATGCTTTTTCGTCCGGCTCCTCCATTTTACAGCTTCTATGAATGATCTATGAATGTCGAGGCGAATGACTGAAAGGTCCACCCCTTCCATTCATAGATCATGTTTCATTCCCAGAAGCTTGTTTATCTTGTTCCATATGTATGTGACTAATGCTGTAGTGCAGGGGTCTCCAAACCCCCAGGCCGCGGTGGACTGGTGCCAGTCCATGGCCTGCTGGGATTTGGGCCTAGGCGGGCAGAGCAAGCTGGCACAACCTGCACTGCCACCCACTGACCACTACTCCCATCCCTCTCTGTGGTCACAAAGAAGGAGAAGGGGAAGGAGGAGAGCCAGACTGGGGACAGTGGCCGGTCCCTGGTGCTGGGGAGGTTGGGGACTGCTGATGTAGCGGATAACATAAGTTGAGTTAGAAACTAACCACTTGGCAGTCTACAGTAACAGTACCATTCGGCCAGTCAAAAGTGGACCCCACTATACATTATAAAAAAAACACAAATTCATTACATTTTTAATATATGAGGTTTCAATGGCTACAGTGGGAGTCATACACAAATCGAAGAATACAAGTTAGGAGCTTAGTGTGGCTACTTGAACATGTCATTTGGGGGCAAGTCTGAATCAAAATATGCTTTGCTCCCTTAAACTAATAGGAGCTTCCTTTCCAGTGCTTTGTATAATATTCATGATGATGCATGGTGTTGGTGGGCACAGACACCAGTGGAATCCAGTGTCTCCCAGTGATCTTTAAGCAGGACCATTAAATATAATAACTAATTATTGGATCAGAGGATTGCTTAATTTGTACATTTGACAGCCTCAAAAATGTTTTGACACTGTTTGAAAATATTATAGGTATGTCCTGAAGGTTGGTGTCATCTTAAGGGTTAAGTGACTTATATTGACCTACCAATCAGAATAAAATAATTTATTATCATTTTACAATAAAAATCATACAATGAAATGCAGATGAAGCCTCCTCACATAAAAGACATTACATACCTGACATGGACATTATCTATATAAAAACAAAACATAAATCACATAACAATATATATATACTGCATATTTAATTTAACCCTAAAAAGCCTCTAGCATTCAAAAAACATACGGACTGCAGAAAGAAACTGTTTTGCAGCCTGGTCGTACATACTGTACTCCTAAATCGCCTCCCAATTGTAAACAATTAATTTGCAGGATGTGACCTATCCTTCAAGGTATTAATAGCTTTCTGAAGGCACCTCTTCACCCCTAGTTCTTCAATGCTCTGTAAATATGCCCCCTTAAAATGTTTCTGCACTGTTTTTGTCACCCTCTGTAAGGCATTTATGTCATGGACCATGCATATCCCTTCCAGAGAGAGTTGTGATAAGTCAGCACACTGCCAATGGTAACCTTTTAGAAGCTAAAGAGGACCTGCTCAGAAAAGCCAGCCCTCCACAGCTTCCTCGAGAAGTACAATCTCTGATGAACTTTGCCCACCAGACAGAATATGTGCTTCCATGACCTTTTCTGGGTATATGTGCTGTATATGTTTGAAAAAGATATAGTAAATGTCTGATGAGCTAAGCAAAGTACCTGCTGCTCTGCCAATTGATAGTGCTATGCTAGAAAAAGGCCCACCTAACTAAAATAACAAGACCGACCTAAAAAATGGAGGCATCATTGTTAAGTCTTCGTTTCTGAGTGTTGTCTATATAGGAACGCATTGAGAGCAGGAAAATGAGTGTTGTAAAACTGCCAAGAGTATTTTCCCCTAAGTTATCTAAGTCAGGAACAAATATATAATAGAGGTCACTAATTCAGCAATCAACATAATGAATGCTTGTTCAGCAGAAAAGTGAAGATTTTTTTGTACACACTTCCTTTAAAAAACTGAGAAATGGCATTCTTTCTTAAAAGCATTGTTTAACAATAATCAGCATTGTCTGCAGCTCATCCACCACCATATTCTGCCATTTACCCATAATAATTGACACTACGACTACTAGCAGTAAAAACGAATCCAAATTGACCACAGCATTGTGTATTAAAAACGAAATGAAGAATCTAAAGGAAATAACCTTAGCAGGATGCTTTGATCTTGTTGATCAAGATCCAGGGGCAATGCCAGGATCTTGTATCCAAAGCACACACTCCATGTCTTTTATGGAGTTCCAGAGGTCTCCTTTTAGATATGGTGATGATACATTCTATGCATTATACCATTTGAGAACATTGTATAATGTATCCACTTTTCAATTCATCTATTATTTATTGTGTCATCGTAATGCGACATTACAGTTGTATTCAATAAAAAGTTTATATTAGTTTTAGATTTGATCCAAAGTGGTAATGAGGGTATCCTACCAATCCTTCAACATTTCAATGTCCAAAGGTGCCCCTGGTCTATTAGGACCCTAGCATCACCCCTGCCAAGATTCCTCTGTTGCTTTGTGTTACTTACTTTAGGTGCTAAAGTTTTTTTTTTTTTTTATCTTGTAATACTTAGCAATGAGGCAAACTTTTCATATTTCCTGTTATACCTGCAGTGGGTATAGCTATCATAAACTGTCTGGTGAGACAATAGATGGCGTGGGTGCAACTCGCATTAGTAATGAATACAAACATTAAGATAGAAGGAATCTTGAGTTATAGGGTGAAAGTGAGGTCTAGTTTCACTCTACAACTCTTGTGTCTGTTTTCTAACCCTGTATAGACCTCACATGATTGGTGTAACAGGAATAAATGCTACCAATGTCTGAGTCAGGTCCATGATAACCAGTTTTGCACACAAATAAAACAATGTTTCATTGTTTTCGTTGTTTCCCCTACCTGGCTCCCTACTTAGGACTTTTTACATGATGCTGCATGCCAGGAAATATAGTATATTTATATGTGAGCGCTTTACCCCAAAAAAGCCTGACACTTGTTGAATTGTCAAATGACAACAAACAGCCAAGCAAAAATTCAAGGAAAAAACCAAGCTCTACTTACCAACCAGCTTGAAACCAGCCAAACTGACCAGTCTAACATTATGCGTTAAAAATAGGGATTGGTTATACACATTTGCAAATGCATACGTAAGCTAGAGGGCCCCTAGCTTGCGCATGCATTTGTAAATGTGTGTAACCAATCCCTGTTTTTTAACGCATACTGTTAGACAGGCCAATTTGGCTGGTTTCAAGCTGGTTGGTAAGTAGAGCTTGGTTTTTTCCTTTGATTTTTCCTTGGCTATTTGTTGTCTATAGTAAGGCTTGCCTGTAGGTACTGTAAATATCTCCTAAACTTGCACCATTTAGGAGATATTTACTATATACCCTTCCGTCGATGTCATCGGCGCATGCACATTGAAGGAACGGCCCGCTCGTTCCGTTTCTTCAGGGCCCGTGCCGTCACCGGCAGCACCCGCGTGTACGTGCTGGAGTGATGTCATGGGGATTCTAGTGTATTTAATGGAAGCTTGTTTTAAGCATACTCCAGTATTTATTGTAAAACTTATATTAGTGTGTCTTTCACAGTTTTGATGATTTTAAGCAGGCAACACTATACGTCCAGGGCTGCTCATCTGTCCCTAATCACATGTAACTGCTTGCAGTGTACGCCTCAAATCGCCCATGTAAGTGAGCCTTAAAGTACAACTAAAGGCAACATACATATTTTAGTAAATCCTCATATAAATACCTGAAAGTTACACATGGTAATAAAGATAATAACTGAAATGATTATTTTCCTACCATATAGCAGCAATTGTGGTCTGTAATCCCCTATTCACTCCTTCTTTGTGGAATAGTGTTAATGATGATGGGAGGAGTTTAGCAGAGCTGCGGTGTCATTTCCTTTCAGTGAACTAGCTTCTGTATCTCCCATGAGAAACTACAATTCCCAGAGTCCTCCTGCCTTCTATCATGCTCAGTCTATTTTACATAACACACGCCCATCTGCCAATCAATAGCTGGGTGTGTGCTATGTAAAACAGCAGAAGTCAGTACAGGTTCGTTTGCACACAGATCAGTCTATTAATCCGTGTGCTTCTCCCTGCCTGCTCTCCTCTGGTAATTTGTAAACCGACAGAACAAAATCCAACCTAGGAGCTGGCTGTATAGATAGAGCAGTGGGCGGGCAAAGGCGCCACATAGGTGGGAGTGGACGGGGCTTCATGGACCGATCATGGGCGGAGCCTAATTCAGACTTCTGTGTATAATAAAATGCATGCGATTTCCATGTACTGCAAGAGCACCTCCCCCAGTGATGGCAGGATGTTTCTGCAGAGAGATAAACGCAAAACGAGACAACAGACAATTCGAAAATCAGAAAGTAAAGTTGTCTCTTCATTAAAGGAAGTGCACATGATAGCAGCGGACAAGGTAGATATCTCAACATCCTTACTGATTTTTTTGCAAAACAACCAGTGACATGTTTAACAGACTGTATCGATGCATAACATAATAATTTTATCATTTTGACCTGACCATAGTTCTTTAAATGTACAGATTTGTAAGTTAGCCTGTAGTGGGGGCTCTCAGTGGTTCACCTGCTTCCAACAACTGTTGAGATATGATGTGAGCTACACAGGGAGCACCTTGATTTCAATGAATAAGGTGACTTGTATTGTGCAAAGGAGGAGCAAAATCCAACTGCATAGCACTACAACTCAGGCAGCAGAGCCTGTGCATATAACAACCCCCCATATGTATACATACAATTGTTATTTAAACATGTTTAAACTGTTTTTATGTGTTGATAGCATTATTTATTTCGAGCTAAAAAAAAAATTAACATTTACATCTAAAAATCACTGAAATTCTAATACATTTGCTTTACAAGCTTAGACACAGGACCCTTGCTGAAAACAGAAATCTTTGATTTCTTATTCAGTATTGTATTGATATTTCTGAGTTGCTGCCCTACACAGTCTGAAAAAATAATGGCGGCAGGTGAATAGACTCCTCCTCTTCCTCATACAGCTTTAATTAACCTCTGCACCTACTGAGCTGAGCATTTAGTGCCACTGCCATTGGGTGAAGTGCCAGGAAATGAGCTTACTGATTTTAGGGACACATATTTTAGGGACCCTTCCAACAGAGAAACCCACAGATATATATTAAATAGAATTCTTTAGCCTGCCTTCGAAATGTTATAACACAAAATACAAGAACGTGTGGTCCAATATGACTGTTTAGGTTACCGAGCTGTGGAAAAGTCATTAGCAGTCAATGGATGATACACAACATGTGTGCTTTAATGAAAGGTTGATTCTACACTCAGATAGCTTCATACTATCTTATGAATGAGAATGTTTTTCAATTACAGTTTGAGTAACAGTTCTCAAATTCGTTCATTAGGTGGGACACGTTTGTTCCCTCATGAAACTAAATACTGATTGGTGGGTATGATCAGTGCTTCTTCCTTTCGGTATGAGTCTAAGAGACACTTCCTCTTCACGGCTGGGCTGTGTTTATTACGTTTTGTGCATAGCTGATAGATACATCACTTCACATGCAATCCTTCAATGGAGGCAGTGTTTCTCAATACAATGAGTTTCAAAGGGAAAGTCTTCAGGAGAAGCAATTGTCCAGAAGCATGGAAGAAAAGGAAGACCATGAGAAGAGTTAACCAAGGGGGGCTTCCCAGAGCAAGCTATGTAGGTGACCACATTTACTTTTCTTTTCTTAGTTTTGAAATAAAGTGTTTTCCCAAAGATTTTTTTATGTTTTAGATAGAGTAGGGAATGTTTAAAATGCTAATCACTAGGGCGGTGATGGGAAACCCAACATTTCACAGTTGTCACCAGAGCAGTACAATTGGGGAACTCTTCGTATGGGGGACACTTGTTTTGGTGACAACTGTCTTAGAGGGGATTTATTCTCACTTTTCTGAGGTTTCCTCACACTTTCTGCTGTAGCTCTGTGACAGGAAGTAGGGGAAAACAAAACACAGACAGAAATAAATACTTGGCATGGGGTGCTAACCCTTCCTTACTCTAACCCTAAACTATAAAAACGGTTTGGCTAGGTATACACTTAAGTAACAGCAACATATTGGAAGTTGGCTAGACAATGTAGGCTCAACAGTAAAGGCTCATAACATTATATGTGTGGTATCACAAATTTTCAGATGTCTACACTAGGGGCATATTCATAAAGCATTGAATGTGATATTAACCAAATATTCAGTGCACGTGAATTCACATAAATTAAAACACATGTACCAGGAAGATTTACCTGCAGTAAAAAGCATGTTTGGTGAATGACACATTTAGTGCTTTATGCATATATCCCTAGTTTTTATTTCATTTTATCATTTTCATATATATTAGAAGGCATTAAAGACCATTTTCTTTCTCTTATACAGTATGTTCTCTTATACGCATGTTTTATGGGCTTTAGTAGATTTAGGTAGCTGTTTTGAGATAAGTGAAGAAGATATGATTTCTGATCCCACCAAATCTGTTTCTGATATATTACATTTTCTTCATCTAGTAAATGAAACACTATAGCCAGAAGGCACAACAGGGGTTACAAAGGAGGAGACTGTTATAGGGCTCATGGCTGTAGGAGCCTAGCAGTGATTATAATTCAATAGTGGAAGAGCCATCATAGTATCAGACATGTTTCTAAATACAGTAATGAGGCAACAATTCACATTTTGCTATAAGGCTACTGACCATAGCATAATATAAGGGAGACATTGAATTGTCTTGTCAGTCTAAGAAGTGAGTTTATCAGTTTGGGATGGATACCTTCTATATCAGGGATATGCAATTAGCAGACCTCCAGCTGTTGCAAAACTACAAGTCCCATCATGTCTCTGTCTCTGGGTGTCATGCTTGTGACTGTCAGAGTCTTGCTATGCCTCATGGGACTTGTAGTTCTGCAACAGCTGGAGGTCCGCTAATTGTATATCCCTGTTCTTTATCATACTTTCTATAATGTAACGCACAGAGCATTGCAGGTTGTTACTCCTGTAGCTAAGCAGGTATCAGCTTTTATTATTCTGTCTCCATTGACTGTTGTGAACCCTTGAACACGTAGGCTGACCAAGTTCCAGTAAAATCCTATGGAACCCTATGAGGTCCTGCAGTTCTATTTTGTACTTCTGAATTTGTATACTGTTTGTAGATTGTTCTGCTTCAATGTCTGTGCAAAGCGGCAGACATATAGTGTGTTAATGTGTAAAAAGTCTGTGGTTATCAGCCAGTTCCGTTTCAGCCTTTCTCTGTGTCTATGTCTTACATCTAAAGAAGGAAGTTTGGATGCTGGGGCAAATCACCAAGGTGTGCAGCAGCAGAAGGCTAAAAGAAGTTGCTTAATAAACAATATACAGTACATGACAATGAATAAAATTGTGTGAAGTATTGTATGGTAACAGCTGCAAATAGTTTGCATGCGCTATGCAGGGAAAGCAAGCGTGACATAGTAGTGTATGTGAATCTTGTTAGTTGCCACTTCCATGACTGCAGAAAAATATCTATTTTCAGGCGTGTACATATATTTTTTTAAATAGTGAAATTCAATGATAGCCATTTACATTGTCAACAGAAAAAAACGTACGGGGCAATTTATAAATGCTTAACAGAGCTCCAATAAAAAATGTTTTCTTAATTTTAGATAAATATATGGGAAAGATAGATTATCTGTTGGGTTTTTATTGCTCTCTGCATCCCTGCAACTTCCCATCTCTGATTACGTGAAAAAAGAGGGGGTCTCTTAGGAAGGTAAATCTGCTGCTTTATTTGTATTATATGTATTCTATCAGTGTACTTGACTGTTTGAGTTTGCCTAAAGCTGAACTTGGAGATGCAAGTAAATTTAATGAATACATTTTATTACATATGTACATAAAAAAGATGCTAGTTTTTTAAACTGCAGTGTTTTGTCAAAAAATACCATATTAACCACTTCAGCCCCGGAAGCATTTCCAGCTTTAGGACCGGAGCCCTTTTTGCGATTCGGCACTGCGTCGCTTTAACTAACAATTGCGCGGTCGTGCGACGTTGTACCCAAACGAAATTTGCGTCCTTTTTTTCCCACAAACAGAGCTTTCTTTTGGTGGTATTTGATCACCTCTGCGTCATTTCTGATCGCCGCTATAAACAAAAGAAGAGCTACAATTTTGCAAAAAAAACACAAATTTCTTACTTTTTGCTAAAATACAAATCCAAAAAAAAATAAATAAAAAAACATTTTTTTTCATCGGTTTTGGCCGATTTATATTCTTCCTCATATTTGTGATAAAAAAAATCGCAATCGGCGTTCATTGATTGGTTTGCGCAAAAGTGGTCGCGTTTACGGATGATGAGAATTCATTTTTGGGGTTTTTACTTATTTATTTTTTTTACTAGTAATGGCGGCGATCTGCGATTTTTAGCGGTACTGCGATATTTCAGCGGACATGTCGGACCATTTTGACACTTTTTTGGGACCATTGGCATTTATACAGCGATCAGTGCTATAAAAATGCACTGATTACTGTGTAAATGCCATTGGCAGTGAAGGGGTTAACCTGCAGGGGGCGCTCTAAGGGTTAACTATGTTCCCTGGGCGTGTTCTAACTGTGGGGGGACTGCCCTAGCTGGGGAAGGGAAGTGGTCACAGCCTCCGTATACAGGAAGGCTGTGATCACAGCCCTTCCCCCTTCACAGAACGGAGGTCCGTGTTTACATACACGGACCTCCGTTCCTTCGCTCCGGGGGGGGGCATCGCGGGTAGCCGGCGGCAATCGAAGCCGCCGCACCCGCTCCCTGGCCCTCCCCGAACACAGTGAGCGCGCGGGCGTGCCTCCGGTGGTGCGCGCGCGCTCACTAGTCTCGGTCGCGTGGCCGCCGTCATATGACGGCGATTTGCGCTCTTCAGCCACCTTGCCGCCGTTAGATGCCAATCGGCGGTCGGCAAGGGGTTAAACAGTGACCTCATAGCTCCTGACAAAAGTCTTGTCGCTTATCTATATTGTAGAAACACCTGCTATTAACCTGACTTTTAATTAATCAATTGGTGTTAGAAATAGCTCATGTGAAAAGCTAAAACCCTCCCAAATTATGTTTAATGCACTGAAATAAATCAGTTTCACTGAAAAAAGATTTATCATTTAATCAAGACAGAAAGGTCAAATTTTGGCAAGACAAAAGTTTTGTCGCCTATACAGAAATTGAACAAATTTACTGCAAATACACAAATATGTCAGCAAATTAAGTAGTGGTGCTGTGAGATCCAAATTTAATATCTTGTATGACTTCCATGAGCTTGAAGGACTGCATCCATGCGGTTTGGCAAGGATTCATACAATTTATTGATGAAGTCATCAGGAATAGCAAAGAAAGCAGTCTTGAATGCCTCCCAGAGTTCATCAATATTCTTTGGTTTCGTCTTCCATGCTTCCTCTTTCATCCTACCCCACATATGCTCAATGATGTTCATGTCTGGTGACTGGGCTGGCGCATCTTGATCTTCTTCGCCTTGAGGAACTTTGATGTGGAGATGGAAGTATGCGATGGAGTACCATCCTGCTTCAGAATTTGAACTCTTTTATGGTCGGGAATATAAGAGGTAGCTAAGATTCCTTGGTATTTTAGACTATTGATGTTGCCTTCCACCCTGCAGATCTCTTGCATACCCCCATACCGGATGTAACCCCAGACCATGATTTTTCCGCCACCAAACTTCACTGTTTTCTGGGTGAATCTTGGACCCACGCAGGCTCCAGTAGGTCTCCTGCAATATTTGTGGCGACTGTGGTGTAATTCAACAGAAGATTCATCTGAAAAATCCACCTTCTGCCACTTTTCCAGCATCCACCTTTTAGCAGTCTGTGGGCCTTGGCAAATGCCACACGGTTTTTCAATTGTCTTGTGTTTAGTGCTGGCTTCTGGGCACTGATTCGACCATGGAGGCCATTTCGAGACAGAATCCGACAAACTGTTCTGGTTGACACAGGGACTTCAGGTGACCAGGTCTCGTGGAGCTCTTCTGCAGTGGAAAATGGGCTGGCCTTGGATTTTCGAGCCAACAAACGGTCCTCTCGAGCAGTTGTCTTGTGGGGTCTGCCTGACCTGGGCTTGTCAAAAATGTCTCCAGTCTCTTCAAATCTTTTTTTAACCCTCTGTACTGGACACTGAGACACATTGAAGGTGTCTGCCACATCAGCAGTGGAACTGGTCTTCAGCCTCTTGCTAATCAAAACTTTAGTCTCAGGGTGAATCTTAGGCATGTTTGCAGTTGATGTGAAGGTCTAGTGTACTGGGGTTCCTTTTATACACACCTGAGACCTAATTGATCCATTATTAGTCACAGGTGAAGCTCATATGACAAGGCGACAACACTTATGTCTTTGCAAAAATTGACTCAATGGGCTTTACCAAGCTGTGAATATTAGAATACTTTTTGACAGTTCCGTCTTGCACTGAAACATTATTACAAAAGCTGTTGGGATTAAAATGAGCCATTTCTTGTAAAAAAAAATCCTGATTAGAAATATATTTCAGTGGCACTTCAGGTCAATTTGTACACAAGCGACAAGACTTTTGTCAGGGACTGTACTGCCAAGCACCAAGATAAGGTATAAATCCAAAGGTATAAATTAAACTTTATTTTTCTTGGCTCACAAGTCTAGACTACAAACTCATGGTGCGGCACTTCAGTCTCAGATCCATTTATTTGTTTTACACCCTGTCTCTGTGTGGAAGTGGCTACCTTGCCAGAGGCAGGGCTTTGCTTGCTTATGTCAGAGCCTATAGCAGGAGGAACATTGAGCAACACAACCATAACTACTAACCACATCACCTCATCTAATTTTAAATCTCCCGAGACTATCAGAGGCAGCAGATCTCACACACAGATCCACAGGCTCATTAAAGTGGTATTAAACCCTAAAACAAAAATTTTACATATTGCAGCTTACCAATCACTAGATGTGGTGGCTGCATCCATTTTCTTTTCTTAAGCTTTTTTTCCCCTCTGTTTTCACCTGGTGTTCTGGCCAGTAACACACCTCCTATATTAGTGATACACAACTCTAGATGAATGAGCACAGGAGACACCTTTATACAGCAGCATTGTCAGTCTGGGAGGAGCGTTAGGTTTACCAGCAGATTTAAATACACTAACAAACTGAAGGCAAACTCCAGACAACACTTTATAATCAGTTACAGCAAACAGTTTTTTTCCTTTTGGGATAATGGTTTTACATAAATAAATAAAAGCTGATCATTGTAAGCACCCCTGACAGTTTTAAATGGTTTGGCTCACCTCTGTAACTGATACAATCGGCAAGCTTGTTCTTCTAGATGCCCCTATTTACATAGCAAATTTCAGTTCCACTGTCAGAATATTTTATTTTTATGGAGTTCTGCACTGTGGCCCTTGTCTATCTCCATAAACAGAAATGTTAACTGGGAAATCACAGCACTAAAAAAAGTGCACAAGGGTGCAACATGGTGCCCCCC
>BLSH010417372.1:163218-181025 GCA_018402905.1 Glandirana rugosa
AGTCCTCGCCCCCCCCCGTGGTGTAAGGCGTTCTAGTCCACCTACCTAAACCAGGCAAACTCAAATCCTTAAGGACCAACTGAACCCAGTTTTCCAAGCACTAGATGAGGGCTTTCTGTAAGCTGAGGAGAGGTAAAAGACCTGTGAGGGCCACCGATCCACCCCAAAACATCAGGGCAGGCCAATAAACCTTCATCCTCTGTCTGTGTGGAATAAAAAAAAAAAACATGTGCATTGCAAGTGTAAAACATATTGCACAATAAAAGCAATAAAATAGCAATTGCCGAAAGGCCTGCCTAAGAAGCATTGAGCAAGGAGAGCAATAAATGTTACAAAGTGCCAGTGAAAGCCTGGGGGGTTCCAAACCCAGTATATTTCTGGCACCCCTGGGATGCCACCTCCAGGGGGCACATCACCAGGAGCCCCTTCCCCAGCTCCTGACCATACAAGGCAAGCCCTAGGCCAGAACTAACTCAGCAGGAAAGGATCCCTACCCAAGCACCTACCTATTACATAAGAAATTCAGTGACCCCCCCAGTCATATGCCACGCATAAAAGAGCAGGTCCTTATTACTGCTTCCTGTTTTGCTAATTATTATATTAAATAATAATCTGACATAATGTGTTAACTAAGGACTTAACTGTGTATAATAAATCACATAAAATGCCAAACTGAGAACCCTGAATTATGTGACCTTACTTAATATAGCAGCGCACGGAGCGTTGATGATGTTCAAGATGCAGTAACCTAAAAGCAAGCAATAAGATTATTGTCAGATGATTCCAAATATGTGTTCTGATTGGTTGCCACTTCCTCGCTGACTGCTTAGTTGAATGGGCATCTACATGTTTTGCTACATTTCAGTGTAAGTACTCACATCCTTGAGTCCAAGTAGTGTTAATTTCTTACAAAGAACAGAGCAGGGGTTGGCTACCAAAAAGGAATACATACCACAATATTCTTTGTACTGAAATGCATATTTGTCCAAATAGAAAAAAAAAAAGAAAAAAAGAAAACATTATTTCAGTGTTCTGCCAATTAGCAGCTTGGGACCGCACCCTTCTTTAAAAGAAACCTGTTATAAAAAATGTGCTGACCCTCCATGTAAAAGTGCTATAAACTGCTTGGCTGAGCTGCAGATCTTCTGGCTTTACTACTTACTCAATGAGCCTGAACAAGTATAGAGAATGGGAGTTCCATTTAAAGTGATTATAAAGTCTCTTTTTTTTAAAGTAACAAACATGTAATACTTACCTCTTCTGTGCAGTTGGTTTTGCACAGAGTGGCCCAGATTTTCCTCTTCTCGGGTCCCTATTTGTTGCTCCTGGCCCCTTCCTCCTATTGAGTGCCCCCTCAGCCAGCAGCTTGCTATGGGGGCACTCAAGCCAAGTCAGAGCTCTGTGTATCCATTCAGACAGGGGGCCCTGACCCGGCCCTGCCCTCTCTCTCCCCTGATTGGCTGACTGACTTTGAATGACAGCCACGGGAGCCAATGGCGCTGCTGCTGTGTCTCAGCCAATCAAGAGGAGTGTCCCGGATGGCTTAGACATTCATGGACATCGCTGGAGAGAGATGGGGTTTAGGTAAGTAATTAGGGGGTTGCTAGGGAGGCTGCTACACACAGAAGGTTTTTTATCTTAATGTATAGAATGTATTAAGATAAAAAAAAACTTCTGCCCTTACAACTCCTTTAACGTGATGCTTGCTTTTTCAAATTCAGTGTCTGAAAATGTATTTCTGAAACAGAGAAAGCCAGAAAACATTTTCAGGTCAGAACTGCAGCTTCCATACTTTGATTACAAGCTTTCACAAAGACGCCATGACATTGCATCTTAGCTGTGTGTCACTAGTTTACATTACAAAGGTTTTTCTTCTACTGAATAAAATATGTTTAATGCTGAACTCTAGACAGATATGACACAGTTCAAATTAATGCATCTTGGTAATCATTAATACATTATTAAATGTATATTTTTAAACACAAACAATATAAGTACCGTATATACTCGCGTATAAGACGAGTTTTTTGACACGGATTTTGTGTCAAAAAACCGAGATTCGTCTTATGCGCGAGTCAACAGCCGGTACGAGCGCGGGGAAACATTCCGAGGGCACCCGCGGCGGCTGAGATGCATTCCAGGCATTCCAGGGATGCCGGGGATGCCGTCACGTCCCCAGGGATGCCGGGGATGCCGTCACGTCCCCTGGGATGCCGGGGATGCCGTCACGTCCCCAGGGATGCCGGGGATGCCGTCACGTCCGCTGACTGCCTGCTGGAGGGCGGAACTTCAGCTCAGTTACACTTGCGACGTGACTGGGCTGAAGGTAAGGGCAGAGGACACAGGCACTTCCTATGAAAGGAATAAGGCTGCCGTGTCCTTATGTAAATGTAAAAGAAAAGAAAACAGTTTGGCAATTCGATTAACTAACCATATTAACCCTTATTGTGTGAACAATAAGGGTTAATATGGTCAGATATTCAAATGACAAAACTGTGCTTTTTTTTTTTCTTTGCATTTGACATATGTGAAGAACACAGCAGCCTTATTCAATACATAGGAAGTAAGTATACTGTACTGTAAAAAATAAACAGTTGTACACACACACACACACACACTCCCGATTACATGGCCACTTCCTATGTTAGGGTCCCTAGATGTATTTGGGGTCTTTTAGACCCCAAATCTCTTCTAAAGAGGACCTGTCATTAAAAAAAATAACGTAATGTCTTTTTGGTACATACAACCTACTGATGCCTCATTGGTAATTTTCTTTTGGCATCTATTTTTATCTTTGAAATTTACCAGTGGCTGCTGCATTTGCCACTTAGGCTTATACGTGAGTCAATAAGTTTTCCCATATTTTTTGGGCAAAAGTAGGGGGGTCGACTTATACACGGGTCGACTTATACACGAGTATATACGGTACCTGCATTTGAGTTGGTATAAGCTTTTTTTGCGTGTACTGTACAGCACAGCTCACAGAGGTAGAAGAGCAGCACAAGAAGCCAATCAGGTGTGCTGCAGTGCAAGAAGTCTTCTAAAGTAGGAGAGATCAGAGTGACAGAGGAATTAGCTCTTTGGTGTGCTGCTTATCTTTTCACTGTACAGTCATGGGGTGGGTTAGGGAAAAGACTGGTAAGTGAAAGGGAAATTGCAGAAGAGAAAGATCAGGTCCCCTCCCTTGCCAGACAGAACTGTGCTGGCAAGGGAGTGGTTAGAGAGGGTTACAAATTCTTTGGTAGGTTAAACAGCTCTCAGATGTTTTTTCATCTTTGTATTTAGCCCTTTGCCTGGAGTTCGGCTTTAAATTTTCTGGGCCTTATTTTGTATACTTTATGGAAATAGTTTGTGGACATCTGGCCATCACACCTACCATATAGCCTTTTAGTATGTGAACACCCTTCCAAATTGCTGGGTTCTGGTGTTTCCAGCAAAAGTGAAACTAAACACACACTGTTTAATTCACATTATCTTTCTATTTCTGTGGGTGGATGATGGCACTGTAATCATTTTAATAGAAAAAAATACCCATGTACCTTTTCCTAATCAATATACAGCTGTCACATGACCTGGCTCTTTCCCAGCCTGTCTGCAGGGAAACATAAGCAGGAGGAGCTTCTAGTCCTCTTCTACTGGTCAAAAAAACAGCCTTTGGAATGCAGAGAAAAAATAAATAATCAATATCAATAAACTGTTCTTCAAAACTGTTAAATCATACAAATATATATTTGAAATCAAATCTTTATTTTTTTTTTTTTAATAACATGGTGTGGGTGGATTTCATGCCCCTCCAGGATGTGTCTTAGAATAAAAGTGAGGAGAAGCCTCCATCAATCAAGATGTAATATCCCACCCCATTATGTTTAGCTGGTTAATGGGCATGGAGGAGAAGGGAGGGAGTGGGCTGTCATTTACCACTGTATAAACGCCCACATGTGTGACTCTGTGGTCACATGAGCTGCTCAGATGTGATAGGGAGGTAATGCTTAGCATAGAAGCTCACTGGAAACTAAGCATGTGCAGTGCTGCCACCACTGCTCTGCAAAATCTGCAGCTGCATTGGGGATGTGATCAAAAGGGGGGTATAGAGAACAGCAGGATCAACCAGGATTTTTGTAGTAATACAGCATTTATTAATAGTTATTTTATGATGTGGGTTTAGTGACACTTAAAGTGTACTGGTAATGCTACAGCAATAAAAGAAATTTTGGCCAGACCTGTCCCTGTGTACAAAGCCAGGTCCGTAATGAATAGGTTTGACAAGTTTGGTGGAGAAACTTGAGTGGCATGTACAGAGCCCTGACATCAAACATATTAAACAGCTTTGGGATCATTTGAAATGCCGATTGTGAGCCAGGACTTCTCATTCATCATGGGTATTTCAATATCACAAACACTCTCTTGGATTAATGAGTGCAAATTTCCACAGACACTCCAAAATCTCATGGAATGCCTTTCCAGAAAAGTGACAGAATCTGTGGTATTGCCCATAGTCCTCAACAAGCTCATATAGATGTGATAGTCATAGGGGTCCATATAGTGGAATCTAGGGGAAGATGTCCATATTGATCTTGGCATAAGTTCATCCTTTTACTTTTAACCTGTTTTTCAATAACTGTTATATACTATGTACTATAAGCAACAAAGACAATTTTCTTTTCTGCAAGTATGAAAAAAAAATCCACCCGTTTTTGTTTTAGTCCAGTGCCTGATGATCTCTGCCACCTCTCACAATGAATTGTCAGGAGAAATGCATCCAAGAGTTTGGAGGAATGTTGCTATTTTCATAACACTGTTACAATAAATCATTTTTAGGCCTCATGCACACAGGACATTTTTGAACGTTTTTACAGCTGCTGTTTTTGGCTTCAGAAGTTTTTTCCTACAGTCAATAAACTCCCCATCATGTTATCCTATGTGTTCAGGCTGTTATCAACTGTTTTTGGCTGGGGTGTTTTTTGGCTGTAAAAAAAAAAACAAGACTAGTGGGTTCTGAGAGGAGTTTTTCAGCTGTAATAATGCTCAAACGCCCAAAAATGACGATAAATGCTCAAAAACGTGGCTCACCAGTGTTTTTTAACATGTTTGATCCCATTGAAAAAAAAAACGCCAACGCTAAAAACCGTTATTGCAAAAACATTGAAAAATGTTTACAAACTCAATACAAAGCCACTGATGTTTTTATAACATTTTTAAAACGTCCTGTGTGCATGAAGCCTTATATTTCTGATCCAGAATACTGTATGCAGAATGATAATTACCTAGCTAATTACAGGCAGATGTGTTAAAACTGATTAAATGTTAGTAATCCCATTTTTAAAGTCTTGTTACTTTTGTATAGAGTGGGGAAAGGTTAGAGCCTCTTTTCTATTGCCAACAGTGCCACTGATGGGGAGATTTTCCCCTTTCCCACCAGGACAGGAAGTGATGTGAAATCTCTCAAACCAGGAAACAGTAAAAACAAAACCACCTATTTAGTATAGTGAGGATGGGTTAAAACTCATGACTTATTTGTATTTCTGTCTGTGCCATCTTCTCCCAGTGATACCTATACCCCCCCTCCCCCCACCAATATTTTATTAGGGCTTTAGAGGGACAAGATCTGGTGAAAAATGATCATCAAAGTCATAACAGAAGGAGAAAAGTGATATCAATTCTTCTCCAGGTGATTTACCAAGGATAAATGCACATTTTACCTGGAGTTGGACTTTACAGGATAAGTTCACCTTGGAATAAAAAAAAAATGCAAATATTTTTACAGGAAAAATGCATTTATATTCCTACAGGAACCTGCAAAGAATTTCACCCACAATCATTCAGGAATGTTTGTCTCCTGTACATTCTACCACCAGGTTTCTGTAAAGGCTTTCAGTTAGAAATCTGAAGAAAAATTGAATGGACTACAAGTGCACTGATCAGCTTACTTATAGTCCACTGAGAACGTTAAGCCGTCTGCCTCAGTGGAGCATGGGATTTGTAGTTTATTCATTCACCCTGTGAATGACTGATGCGGCTGCTCACTGTCATTAGGAAGGGGCGGGGAGGGGTGCTGGAACATGTTACCCCCTAAATATGGGTGTAGCATGTAATCTATTCTAAAGGTGGACTTAGCTTTTAAAGAAGAACTCTGGGGTCCATCTAAGTATGCATTTTAGATCCCTCTCCCCAGGCTTGATTTAGTAACTGGAAAAGTGAAATGGTTTGCTTTTCATAAAATTATAGTTTTTCATTCTCAGCAACGTCATCCTGTTCCTCGGAAATAAATGCTGTTTCCGTGTACAGGGAGGAGGACTTTCACTCTCGCTACATGTCACAGCCCTAATGGCAAATAGCATTATATTTCCCATGATGCGAAGGGAAATACAGGAAGTGAAGGAGGTGTGTGCGCACAGAGGTATGCTAAGGTGCTCTATCTTGAATACATGTAATGTCAATTGAATAGTGGGTGGTTCAGGTTGGGAGTCTGAGGCCCATCCACTGCAGTAAGTGGTGATGTGATTACATTAATGCTTGCTGAAAGCGAACTACAGTGGGGATGTTACAAGACCGGAGGCTGGGGCAATAGAGAGCATCGGTCTTACAAAATGGAACTTATGGGGAATGAACCCTGTAATTTAAATCATGCACCTTCATATTTTCTTACAATACAGAGGAGAGAAATGGACTACATTTCTGCTTAAAGTGGTTGTAAAGTTAGAAGGTTTCTTATCTTAATGCATGAAGATAAAAAGCCTTCTGTGTGCAGCAGCCCCCTTATCCCCCCTGATACTTACCTGAGGTCCCTCAAGCTCCAGCGATGTTGTAGGAATGTCTCGGCCGTCTGGGACTCCCCTCCTTATTGGCTGAGACAGCAGTGCAGCACCATTAACTCCCACTGCGGTCATTCAAAGTCAGTCAGCCAATGAGGAGAGAGAGGGGGCGGGGCATGCTGCAACCCCATGCCTGAATGGACACAGGGAGCTGTGAATTGGCTTTGGTGCCCCCAAAACAAGCTGATTGCTGTGGGGGCACCCAACGGGAGGGAGGTGCCAGGAGACCCGAAGAGGGACCCGAGAAGAGGATCCAGGCTGCTCTGTGCAAAATCACTGCAACAGAGCAGGTAAGTAGAAAATGTTCCTTATTTGTAATTAAAAAAAGTAAATAAAAAAACAAGGCTTTAGAATCACTTTAAAGCGGAGTTCCACCCTAAAGTGGAACTTCCGCTGGTTGGATTCCTCCCCCCCTCAGGCGTCACATTTGGCACCTTTCGGGGGGGAGGGGGAAGAGGACACCTGTCTTTAGACAGGTGTCCTTTTCCACACTTCCGGGAGCTCTGGCCAGCGGACGCGGCCGCTGACGTCAGAAGCCCGGCTCCCTCCTCCCTGCTCGCTCTGCTACTGGCCGCCTGGCCAGTAGCAGAGCGCGGCAGAGCTCGCGCATGCGCGGTAAGGTGCCCGGCGTGAAGCTGTACTGCTTACACGTCCGGGTTCCCTTACCCGCGATGGAGGCGGCTGCACCCGTCCCTCGATCCGAAGATCGGCGGCGGGTGCCGACACCGCTGGACTCCAGGACAGGTAAGTGTCCTAATATTAAAAGTCAGCAGCTACTGTATGTGTAGCTGCTGACTTTTAATTTTTTTTTTTAGCCCGGACCTCCGCTTTAAGGTAGGAAAGCAGCAGCAACAACAGGGAAAAAAGTTCAGCTTTAAGTGAACATATATACAGAATATAAAAATACATGTAAATATATATAGTGCATTTACATCATCACTGAGGGCAAAAACAAAGTTCTGCAGACTATTTATGATAATTACACTGACACTTCCCCTTACTAAGTATCTGTTTCAAATAACAAGATAATTAAGAACAGCAGCTCAGTCCTGTGTTACTAATTTCATTAATTTAATATCTTAAATATCTAAATCTCAATCCTTCTTCTGTTCATCAGTTAAACTATTCACATCAGCAATCTTGGAAGACCGTTACCTGATTTAATGTAACCCCAGTGTATAATATCATGTAATGATAAAATAGAATTTCACAATAAAAAAATATGGGGGAATCCAGTGCCAGATCACACTGTAATCTAATTTGCAAGTTGAGTTCCTATGGCTTACATATGGCTTTTTGGGGGCTATTCATTGGGATGCCGGCAAATTAGAATATTACTTTTCAATATTTTTAGCTGTTGTGTATAAAAATGTGATGGGATAAAGGGAAACGGGTCTAAAAACATATCTATCCATATTTATTTTTCTCCTATATAAATGTGATTCTTAGGCAATGGTCGGTCATCTTTAAAAGAAAAAATGCAACAAACATCACTCAAGTTTAGCAGTAAATGGGAATTGCTCCCCCTGTGCCATCCAGCATAGGGAAGAGCAGTCAGCTTGGAAGAACACAACATGTAGCATTTTCAGAAGCAGATCATTTCTACCATGCTAATAAGTGGAAGACTAAGCTAAGCAGGGGAAGCCTTTATAGGCAAAACTGGCAATAATGACATTTCTCAAACACCATATGTAAATATAAAAGCCATCAGTGACTCCATTAAACAATTTTATACCTCCTGCAGGTTGGGTTGAAACTGAGACTCATCTATGTAATCAATGAAACTAGTGATTTTCACAGTGTTAGATACACAATTAACTTTGCTATACATAAGAAATTCATAGTTCACTACTATTTACAGGTACAATCGTAATAATGCATCTACACGTTTAGATTTTCATTCAAATGTTTTTCGAAAAATTGTTCATGGGAACCTATTTTCTTGCCATCCTTGAGCCAACTAGTTTAATTTGAAAGCCCTTAAATTTTCATCCAGATCTTAAGCCGATGCATGTATAGGCTTGGAGGTTGTACAGAAGTCTGTTTATGGATTGTCCCCTCTTGATCAGTGCTGCAGGCTATAGCCATCAGCACTGCTCAGTATATTTTGACAGCATAGAGACCTTTCCGCTGTCAGAATACAATAGCTCAGTGGGACGAATCCCCCCATCTGCATCATGTGTCAGTGGTGAAATCAAGTCAGCTTTTTTCCGTTCAAATTGCTGGTTTAATGAAGAAAACTAACTAAGGCTGCCTTAGTTGAATAGAGTCCCAGAGATATTAAACAGGGTTCACTGCAATATGTGTAATTTTTTCCCAAATAAAAATCACTTAGAATTTTGTTCATTTGACAAAAAGTTCTATCCTGCTCTTTAGAATTTTCTCGTCATTGGTGGAACACGAAAAAAGAAAAATCTTCATCAGGGACACAGTATGACAGAAATGCACTTTTTAATAGAGTAGGGGGAAGGCTAGAACCTCTCTTAGCATGTCTGTTTGAGATGTATCCTCAGTTCCCATAAGGGTAAAACTGTATTGAGCATGAAAATCCCCAGATATCTGCAGTAGAGTAATATTCAATTCAGCCTGTTTGGCCCCAAAACCTTGTCACAATCAAAATCACTGAGATTACATCTTTCCCCATTCTAGTGCTTGATGTGAGCATTACCTGAAGATCATGGCCTATATCTGCATGATTTTATTAATTGTCCTGGAAAAAGCAGTTCTAACGGAGTTACTAACACATTGTTGGACAAGGCTCTGCATCTTCTTTTGTGTTTTTTTCTTTTTTTTATAGTTTTTTAAGAATATTAAGAATAGTAATACACACTGAAGTCCTTGCAGTCTTTCCTCAACAGGGCTGAACACATAGTGGTTGATTTACTAAGACTAGAGAGTGCAAAATCTGGTTCAGCTGTGCATAATAGCCAATCACCTTCTAACTTCAGCTTGTTCAATTAAGCTTTGATAAAAAAAAACCTGGAAGCTGATTGGTTTCTATGCAGAGCTGCACCAGATTTTGCACTCTTCAGTCTTAAGCCTCGTACACACAGGGCGGCGGTCGTACGACCGAACGGCCCAAATCGTATGTTGGCTGATGTATGTCGCATACTGACATGCACTAAGCGATTGTACAACCAAGCCGAACGTAGTGACTAGAGTTGAGCGAACCCGAACTGTAAAGTTCGGGTTCGTACCGAACTTTCGGGTGTCCATGCCCCGAATCCAAACCCGAACGTTTGAGAAAAACGTTTGGGTTTTGGGTTCTGGTATTTTATCACGCATGTTAAATAGCTGCAGGGCAGTCAATCAACAAGCGTTTCACTGGTTTTCCCTAGAAGCCATCACAGCCATGCCTACTAATGGCATGGCTGTGATTGGCCAGTGCATCATGTGACCCAGCCTCTATATGAGGCTGGAGTCACAGTGCTGCATGTCACATGCTCTCAGGTTAGTGTAGGGAGGGACAGATTGTGAGGGACAGATTGCAGATCTAATAACTAGGTAGAGATTACTACTACTGCTGTGAGGGACAGATTGCAGTGATAATAACTAGGTAGAGATTACTACTACTGCTTTGAGGGACAGATTGTAGATCTATAACATCTCATCCTGCATTACAGAACGATCTGATTACAGAACGATCTCTCATCCTGCATTACAGAACGATCTGATTACAGAACGATCTCTCATCCTGCATTACAGAGCGATCTGATTACAGAACGATCTCTCATCCTGCATTACAGAGCGATCTGATTACAGAACGATCTCTCGTCCTGCATTACAGAGCGATCTGATTACAGAACGATCTCTCATCCTGCATTACAGAACGATCTGATTACAGAACGATCTCTCATCCTGCATTACAGAATGATCTGATTACAGTACGATCTGATACTGGACTAGGTAGAGATTACTGCTGCTTTGAGAGACAGATTGCAGATCTAATAACATCTCCCATTTTTTTCCTTTTGCAGCCCTCTAGCACTTTCCAGGACTTTTTTACAGTGATTTTTGTGCCGAAAAGTTCGGGTCCCCATTGACTTCAATGGGGTTCGGGGTAAAGTTCGGATAACATTCGGTACTGAACCCAAACATTTCCGGAAAGTTCGGCGGAACCCGCCGAAACCCGAACGTCCAGGTGTTCGCTCAACTCTAGTAGTGACGTGTTACCAGCATATAAAGAGGAAGTTCAGGTGAATGTGATTTGTGAATTAGGAACGTAGGTTTACACGAACGGATACTTCCGAGTGGTCCTGACTTCTAAACATGTGTGTTTTGCACAGTACAACTTGTTGGACCTACTTCTCTGTACACATGATACAACGGATGTACAACCGCTTGTTGGTACAACCAAAGTTTCCTAGTTTACTCATCCAACTCCTGTTGTACGACCGTCGTACGTCAGCTGTTCTAATCTCGCGTTGTACAAGTTGTCGTACGACCGTTCGCATACCACCGTCGCAACTTGTGTACGGGGCTTATTAAAAGCACAATCTGAATGTATGCAGGAAAGACAATCAAATATAACAGGATTCCAGAAGAATGGGCCTAAGCCTGAGACCAACATGCAGTTATAAGGGAAGAGTAAGCAGAATAAAACATGTTTCCAGAACTTGTCATAGTGGTAGCAGTAGCATTGTAGACCGAGAACCCGTTAGGCTTAAGGTTTATAAAAAGGTCATAGCTACATCAAGCTTCTGGCCTTCAAAACATATGGGAAACATTAGCTCCCAAAGTAATAGAAAAGAAAGAAAAATGGAAAAGAAATAGGCAATAGGAGAAAAGAAAAAGTGTGATTCCCAGTCAATGACTTGCTCCATCCACCCCTTGAGTATTGGAGTTACGTGGTAGACAGTATATTGATTATCTATGGGTTCCATACTCTCTCAAACCTCTTCCTTTTGTCATGTAGGATGGTTACTGTTTTTTTATTAAGCATAAACAATTTTACTTTTCGTCATTGATTTCTTTCTGTTTTATGACGTTTTTAAATTACATAGTGAATAGAACTATTGACATTATACAATGAGATGTCAAGATATGTTAACAAATGAATACCCTTCTACTAGGACCTCTTCTCTGAGTTCAGCTAGACTCATGATACACCTCAGAATACGTAGCATTGTACATAAGACACAATGGTTATATTATATATAGTCCTGGTTTGTTGACTTAGACCACACCACATGACAGTTTCATGGAGCCTTATGATGCAATTTGTACCATATTGGCTAAATTCTGCATATTAAATATAAACAAAGAAGCTCTTTTAAGAAATGTAGTTTTCTAATAGTCACTAGTGCAAGCCATCAATATTGAAATATTACATTAAATTTAGTTAATGTTGTTTACCAGTACATTATTAAAGGTCACGCAGTTCACAAAATGTATAATACATATTTTGATTACTAATAATTTAATATATGACTATTGCTAAATATATATAATGTCATGGGGGTTATACATAGCTTGACTACACCACTAATAATCATACTAATTATAATAGTGCAACAAATATCCCACACATGTTCAATTTAAAGTGAACCTGTGCTTAGACTATGCATACTTAAAGCGGTTTTAAACTAAACAAGCCAGTAACGCACTTCCTGTCTTAGGGTGGACAGCTACATTGTCAGTCTGGAGATAGTAGTGTTAGATGCACTAGCAGATTTTGATGGACTTGACCAACAAATACAAAATTAAAGCTGAGCTCCAGCAAGTACTTTTTAAGTAGTTGCAACATTTTTTTTCCTATTGGGATAACAGTTTTACATAAATGAATAAAAGCTCTTTTGCATGTTTTCATTGAGCTTCCTTGAGCTCCCTAGAGCTTCTTTGATCGTTTTTTTCACAAACCCCCCTTTCCCGCTCTTTCTCGCTTTTTCACACATTTTTGGGCACTTAGGCGTCTTTTAATAGTTCCTCTCAAAAACACGATTTTGGTGGGGGGTTTTTCTGCCTGTAAGAGCATATCCCTGTAAACTGAACAACGCCATAGTGTGCATGGACACATTGGGTAACATGGAGGGGAGTTTCCAGGCAGAACAAACGAGAGCTCAAAAGCCTCTAGGAGCAGCTTCATTGAGCTTCCTTGAGCTGCAGTGTGCATGAGCCCTAAGTGTTGCTTCCCTGAATTTCTGGTCACATGAATGAGTTAATAGTGAACAGTGCAGTCTTCAGTCTGTTAACTTGAAGGGAGAAACAGGGGAGTGCTTCACCATCCAAGACTACCGAGCTGTGTGTTTGTATTGATGCACGCGGTGTAGGGAATGTGACATTATGAAAGACAAGGTTGATCGATGGACGTTATGTTTCACCTCGCATGCGTTCATTTGCAAGAAACTAAGATGGAACCTGGTCTGGGTTTTACAAGCCATGTTGGCAGGGTTGGTTCCGGACTGGACTTTGCGGTCCACTTGTGTCCACCAACAGATGGTATAAATAAACAGGAGTAGAGCAAAGGTTTGCTCGGGCCTGGGACTCAGGAGCCATCAAGCCTGACAGAGCTGCTGAACTGAAGTTTGTTTTATTTACTGAAACAAAAGGTTTGCATTATCTTTGTTTTGTGGGTGACTGGGAGAAGCCCTTCACTGTTCAATTAGGAAAACTGAAAATGTTTAGTAAGAGCGTGGATGGCAAGGATTCATTTTCTGTTTTGTTTGTTTGATTTTCCTGCAACTTTTTAAAATAAAAGTGGCTACAAGTCAGCTTTTAAGAAAACCTGTCTTTTGGACTACCTTTTTCCCTGGGAAAGTGATCCCCATTGAGCTAACCCCCCACAGGAGATTCAACTCTAGTTCCTGACATCAGCTTAAAGCAGTAGTAAACTCAGTGCCAAAGCCTGATTGTAAGCTTACCTGTAGGTACAAGTAAAAAAAAAAAGGAAGTTAACTACTGCTTTAAACTAGAGTATAGGTAAGGATTTAAAAGACGAAGAAGCTGCAAACTCAGTAAGTGATTAAATCAGCTGCTGAAAGTGCTTAAAAAATGAGGATTTAATATCACTTTAAAGCGGAGTTCCACCCAGAATTGTATTTTTTTTTTTTTGGCATCCACTCTTTTAATACTAAATAGATGTAACCTTTTGTTTCCTTACATTCAAACCGCCTAGTAATTACATGTAATTTTTACTCACAATTTAGTTTCTCTCACTGCTGGACTTTTCCATTTTAAGTGAGGGCACCTGAAGCCCATCCATACTCTCCTGGCATCTCTTCCTGAAAGAAGTGCATTGTGGGTAACCATCATGCACTCCTCGATCTCGGCCCACCTTAAATCGTGTCATTTCCTGTCTGAAAGTACAGGGAAGCCCATTGACTCCTGGGAAATGATGAGTCACATCTCCCAGGAGGCCAGGGGTAGCAGGAAGTGAAGAGAAGAGCCTAGGACTTAATAGGGGCAGATTACAGAGACCACCTAGCAACAAGCAACTTAGGGTGAGTATAATTTTTTTTTCCTTCAAAGGTAAGTCTATATAGGCAAAGGACTTGAATGATGTAAAAAAAAAAAATTCTGTGTGGAACTCCGCTTTATGTTGCAAATTCATAACAGAGGCTCAGAAATGTCAGTTTTTTTCCAATATAACAGATTTTATCAGCCTGCCAGGCTTTTAATGTAAACATTTAGTGGGTGTTTCTAAGGTGAAACTGAAACTTCAGTTTTTGTTATGATCTTTGAGGATTTTGAAAGATAATAACTTTCATATTGCAAGCAGCCAGCGAGATTGGGGATGAGTTGTTTTAACCCCTTCAGATCCGCGCTATCGCCGAAGTACGGCTCCAGCGCGGATCTGAATTTCAGGGACGACGTCCATGGACATTGTCCCCTGTGCACGCTCCTGACGCGCACTCACAGGCGGCGGCGGCGGCTGGTGCGGCCGCTGCACACTGCGTGGGCATGCCCGCGGGTCGGGCAGACTCGATGTCCGCTTGTGACCTGCGATCGCCTGTCAGAGCTGCAGAACGGGGAAATGCCGATGTAAACACGGCGGTTCTCCGTTCTGTGAAGGGGGCATGACGGATCTACTGATCCCCGTGATTGGGATCAGTGAGATCTGTGATGTCCCAGCCAGCCCATCCCCCACACAGTTAGAACACAATGAGGGAACACAGTTAACCCCTTCACTGCCCCCTTAGTATTAACCCCTTCACTGCCAATGCCATTTATACAGTAATCAGTGGATATTTAAATTTCTGATCGCTGTATAAATGTCATTGGTCCCAAAAAAGTGTCAAAAATGTCTGACATGTCCGCTGCAATATCGCAGCCTCGATAAAAATCGCAGATCGCCACTATTACTAGTAAAAAAGAAATAATAATAAAAACGCCATAAATCAATTCCCACAGTTTGTAGGCGCCATAACTTTTGTGCAAACCAATCAATATACGCCGATTGCGATTTTTTTTACCATCAATATGTAGAAGAATATATATCGGCCAAACCCAATGAATAATTTTTTATTTTTATTCTTTTTTTTTTGGATATGTATTATAGCAAAAAGTAACAAATTATTGCTCTTTTTTGGTTTATCAGAGATGATGCAGAGGGGATCAACTGCCACCAAAAGAAAGCTCTGTTTGTGGGAAAAAAATGATAAAAATTTTGTTTGAGTACAACGTCGTACAACCGCGCAATTGTCATTCAAAATGCGATAGTGCTGAAAGCCGAAAATTGGTCTGGGCAGGAGGGGGGTTTAAGTGCCCAGTAAGCAAGTGGTTAAAGTTCTTTTACGGTTTATTAGTCTCTGGATAGGGGGGCCAGATTAGTGAATTATAACACACACAATTAATACAATAAAGTGTAATTCCAGTGTCCCTCCTCAGCATACAAGTTTGGTGCAGAATGTAGAAAAACACATGAACTGAGGTGCCAGCCACAGACCGCCATTGCTGACCATCGGAAATTTTAGCTGATACAACTGTCTCCGTGGTTTCTGAAGTAATTGTCTTGCAGGGCTGTCTCCTAGTTACTTACACTTCACAATATCAGATCTGTAAACTTTGTTCCCATTTGGTAATATTTGTCTAACAACTTCCTAAAGTTTTCTGTAAGGGGGAACCTACAATGATCATGTGTTACATGCAACAGGACAGTTGTACGACTTTCTAAAGACACACCTATACATTAAGGACCTGTTAACTAAAAGGGTCAGCATGACAGCCAGGAAACTAGCATTTTCAGAAAGAGGTTAGCAATGGGAGTCCTATTATTCCCTTCATGACAGGTTCAAGCTCTCAAATCTAGCGGCGATCTACCGCTGTAATAGCGGCGCTATGGCGCCGCTATTCAGGCTGCAGCATGGCACTTTTAACCCCCCCACAAGGGGTTAAACGGGTTCAAAGTGCCGGCGCTCTGCGCTCCTGGAGCGGTGTACAGCTGCTTCAGGAATGCTGCCCATTCATTCCAACGGGCAGGGCCAGTGCAGGAGCAGTGTATACACATCCTTCACCACCCCAAAAATCATGCATCATTGATTTTCCTCCCGCGAGCGCACCGCCCCGAGCCACCCCAGTGTGAAAAGACACACTGGGTTTAATGGGGAGACGCTTTACAGGTGCTATTTTTAGCTAAATAGCGCCTGTAAAGCACCCCAGTATGAAATGGGGCTTAGGGTCTTATGGACGCATAGAGTGGTGCTCAGCAGCGAGCACCCACCAGTGCCCCCATAGCGAGCAGCTTGCTATTGGGGGCACTGTTCAAGGGGGAGGTCCCAGGTGCATCCCTGGGGGATGTAGGAAGTGGAGGGTCAAGGCTGCCCTGTGCATAACCTTTGCACAGAGCAGGTAAGTATGACTTGTTTGTTTGTTTGTTTGTTTGTTTGATTGATTTTTAAACTAATCCTTTAATATCACTTTGAGATCTTTAAAATGAAAACATATATATAGTATATACTCCATCTGCAAAATCTGTTGGATGGTGTTTGTAATCAGCGGTGCACAGCATTAGGACATGTATGTATGACTGTTGTTAGTTATGTTCTGTGTGGAATGTACTTATAATAATGACATATTTTTGCTCTCTGCATCTACAGTATGCTAGTAAGATATTGTTTCAAAACATTGAATGGTAGCTAAGTTGTATTATCCATTTTTCATCCAAGTCACCTACGCATATGGCAGGAGCATGTGGCGTGCGTTCAGATGCTTAACAACACTGTCATTTGGGAAATAATTTAAAAGCTGCGATAGGCTATATTAAATTCAATGCTCCATAAAGCCATGAAGTGGAGAGGAGCCAAATTCTTTACAAATGTTCTTCCCCATATGTGCAGTCCAATTGTTCCAAATAAAAAGTTTGTGACTTTGCTTGTCTTCTCCCCCTTTCTTTTCCTTTATTTACCCCTCACAGCCATGCTTTAAATCTTACTGTTATTATCTCTAGTTTCTCTGTCATCTAGAACAGCTTTTTTTAATCAGGGTGCCTTGAGGTTTCTTCGGGGTGCCTTGGCAAAATGCCTAAAAATTGCCCAAAAATTGTATACAAGCCAGTGGGTAGACGAAGTCTGGGGTCACATTAGCTAAGTGGGGGAGAAAAGAAACATTGGAATACTGGTCAGTACCAGTTTGCAAAAATATATTTGATTTGGAAGAATTAATCACCTCTAATGTTGGGTACCCTGTGTGTAGATGTTGCTGCATTGTGTAAAACAATTAGAATCGTTTTTACATTTTAGAATGGGGTGTCTCGAGATTGTCCATAATTTTTAAAGGGTGCCTTGACTGAAAAACGGTTAAGAAACACTGGTCTAGATCAGGGGTCTCCAAACTACGGCCCTTCATCTGTTGCGGAACTACATGTCCCATGAGGCATTGTAAAACTCTGACATTCACAGACATGACTAGGCATGATAGGAAATGTAGTTCCTGAACAATTGGAGGGCCATGGTTTGGAGACCCCTGATCTAGAACATAAATACTTTAACCCCTTCTCACTCAGCTCCGGCGTTCCTTTAAATAGGTCTTTACTTCTGGGGGGGGGGGGGGCATGAAGGA
>BLSH010417372.1:189425-205280 GCA_018402905.1 Glandirana rugosa
AACCAGACACATGAGTTACAAATCATGGGGAAGTTTGTTAAAAGATTTATTTTCGAGAACTGTTTGGACATCAATAAGTCGAAGAGAGGAGGTAGAAGGTAAGAACAAGAGGTGATCGAAAAATTTCAAGAGAGGTGTGTTTATGGAGAAGAATATGTGTCGATGTTCTCAAGAAACATCGCTGGGAGTAATAGACCGAAAGAGATGGAAAAGGACAATCTGGTCGGAGGTTTACAATTACCGAAGGAATTGGTGAATGGATGGCCCGGTGAAAAAATGTAAACCACCAGTGTTCGATTTTTGTAAAAAAAAAACGATCTCTTAAAAAAAATATATAATGTTTGGGGGTTCTAAGTAATTCTCTAGCAAAAAAAAAATGTTTTTAGCTTGTGACCACCAAATGTAAAAAAGTGGCCCGGTAGGTAAGTGGTTAAGGAAGCCATTAACATTTGGAGGCTGGTCTAACAGGAAAAGGTAGAGAAAGCCAGATAATGAGGGTCGCTACAAAGAACTCTTGTAGCTGTGTATAAGAAGAGGTATTTGTGTGGAGAGAACTTTAAAAAGCTAGTGGAGAACAAGAATGGAAGATGGAGGAGAGAAGCTGAATAACTACAGGTTTGTCAAGAGCTTTTATTTAGAAAATTGTTTGAAGGGGTACTAAACATTGAGTACACAGACCAAGAAGAGTATGTGAAGAAACTAGACATCATTGCAGAAGACCTTAAAAGGTGATCAAAATGAATGCCTCGTGGGTTAAGTGTTTAAGAGGGTGATTAGCATGGTCAAACTTAAAGGAGATGCTGGGGATGAGAATTCTGAAAACTTGACTTTTTCATTTGAATCTGTGAGGATAATGGTCACTTTTGTGAATAGGTTTGCTATTGTTGAACACAGAGAGCCAAAGCCACACTGAAGGGAGGCTAGAAGTGAGTTGAATGTGAGGAAGGTTAGTCAGATATAGTTGTTCAAGCAGCATGAATTCATGTAAAGAGGAAAAATGGGAGGATAACTACAGAGTAAAACATGATCAAGAGTGTTCTCTCAGCATAGGATGATAAGATTGCACGATTGAAAGCTGAGGGCAAGATACTTGTGGGGAGGGACAGGTTGAACAGTTCAGCTAACTCAAGCAGCAGGGAAGAGCACTGGGCGTAGAATAGGTCAGATCTGATTGAATCATGAATGTATTTGAAAAGAGATGAAAACAGGAAAGTGATGAATTCATCTACAGTTACATCCACTGAAAACCAAAAACAGAGTGCAAAGTAAATGGGTGGGCTGAGTGCTGAGCAAGAGATAGATGGTGTGGACTATGTAGTGATAATGTAGGGTATTAAGATGTCTGGTTTAGTATGATATTTAAAAAAAATTGTTTTATGATGTTTTGAGCAGTTAAAGCAGCTGTGGTAGCAGAGGTTCAGATAAAAAGAGAACTAAATGTAGAAAAGATTCTGTGGGTTTTTTTTTGGGATTTGGGATGTTGACCGTGGAAAAAAAATGTTGGTTTGCAATGTTCATAACAAAGCTAAAGAAATGGACCTCAAATTTGCATTAAATAAAATCCCTGTTCCCGCCCCACTTATTATTTCAGTCTCCTATTTGACATATGAGCCACTGATCCCGGAAAGCTAGTCCTACCCACCCTGTCCTTCCTTACATACAGCTATTCTAGCCGCCACTGTTCTCTTCTCTACCTCTACCTGTTTTTTTCAATAAAAATATTGAACAAGAAAAAAAAAATAATAATAATATCCCTGTTTAGGCCAGATTGTGACTACTTGCATTTGGCCACTCATGCATGACACAGACACAGTAATTTGGCAAGGGCAGTGATTTGTAGCACAGGTGTTGGTGTGGTATTGTACTGGGAGCTAGAGCGTTCTTAAGAGGTGAAGTTACAGAGGATGAAAGCAAGGTAAACAAGATTGTGGTTTATATATCACTGAGATCTCTGGGTAAAACTATTCTGTTTCAGTCGAAGCAATGAGGGCATGTGGCAGAGTTGTTAAAAGTTATAAAGTTATGATCAGACAGTGGTAGTGCTCGATGATGGAGTCGGAAGAGGACACGATCAAGGCTGTGTCCAGCAACTTATACAGAGCTACCGTAAGTTTTCAGACAGACCAAAAGAAATAGTAATGGCGAGACGTTCTGTGGTTTGATTTCTGGGTCTGTGTTATACAACCAAGACCCAGTAAAAATAAGTGTGAGTTTAGCCAGAGCTCTATTTTGTAAATCCTGGAAAAATGCACTTTACTATGTTTTGACAACCTACCAGAACATAAATACGTCCAAAGCAATATACGTATGGATGGATTACAAATGTAATTGCTAAATGTAACCAAGACAGTATCAATGTTGCAGCTTAAACAATAATGGTGTTGTATAAAGATTGTGACAGTCTAATTTTATGGGGACATATCTGTAAAAATACCACAACGAGCTGTCATTACACTAGAGCTGAAACTGTTAGATTTTTATTGCTAGAACTTGCAGAACTGCAAAAAAACTATATAGGCTTCAATGCCTATGATATAAAATTAAACAGCTTATTTCACACAAAAAATATCTTACTAAAACATAACCGTCAGCACCATAATATTAAAAAATAAACAAGGGCCTTTATTTATTTATTTTTTAATACATTTATTTTTCTTTTTAATAATATAGCGTTGAAGGCTAGGCAGTATATTTTGTGTGTAAAATAAAGTTTTATATATTATAGGTAGTTTTTTTGCATAATTTCCAGTTCAGATTATTTTTTTTGAGAATAGTGGGTACATGTTATGTAAAGTTTTTTTTATTCCTTTTCTTGATTTTTCAACATAGAAGGTCAATAGCAGATTGATTTGTTGTTATTGCGATTTGTGTCCCCTTGTTCTTCTGAGCACTGCCTCTAGTGCAGGAAGTCAGGGGAAGTCACCCCAAAGGGCAATCAACCACCTCAAACAGCATTAGAACTTTAACAGAGATTCTAACCATTCTCACTATATTAAAAACTTTTGACTAGAGTTCCATTTTTATTTTGGGCAGTTGTAACACAGTTTCTGTTTCCCTGTGTAAGCTGCACTTGTGACTCTAAATTTCCATCATGATATCATTCTTCACAAGCTAGGACTGAAAACGAAAACACATCTAAATCAGATTTTATATTTTTTCATACATAAAAATAAATCATTGAAATTTTTACTTAATATTGAATATAATTTTTAAAAATAATAATGGAATGTTTTTGTTTCTTTCCAGCATGAAAAGCCTAAACTGTTAGAGCCGTTGGATTACGAATCTGCTATAACAGAACTGGAAAATACATATTCCAACGACCCACTGAAAGATCTGGTATTATTTCCTGAAGATGACTTTTCAGTAAGTACACTTATTTTACATATCATTGATGATTTTCATTGGTTTGTTGCCAATGCAGACAGAAAAGATTTTGTCTTTATGCTTGGAAATACAGTTTGTAAAGCTATGTATAAAATATTAACAGTAGTGTTGAGCGAACCCGGACTGTAATGTTCGGGTCCGTACCGAACTTTGGGGTGTCCGGGACCCGGACCCGAACACGGACATTTCAAAAAACGTTCGGGTTCTGGGTTCTGGTAGTCGATCACGCATTTTGAATAGCTGCAGGGTAGCCAATCAACAAGCGTTTCCCTGGTTTGCCCTTAGAAGCCATAACAGCCATGCCTACTAAAGGCATGGCTGTGAATGGCCAGTTCATCATGTGACCCAGCCTCTTTATAAGCTGGAGTCACTTGATGCTGCAGTCTCTCTGAGACTCTGACTGGTATAGGGAGAGGAAGCTGCCAGTGTTTTTGTGAGGGACAGATTGCAGATATTTTAACATCTGATCCTGCATCCTGAGATTACTACTACTGTTGCTCTGAGGGACAGATTGCAGACCTCAGCCTGCATTACACAACGATCTGATTGTGGAGTAATTTGAGATTTCACATACTGCTGCTTTGAGTGACAGATTTCAGATCAAACCCTGCATTACACAACGATCATTACGATCGTACACAACAATCTGATTGTGGAGTAATTTGAGATTTTTCATACTGCTGCTTTGAGTGACAGATTGCAGATCAAACCCTGCATTACAGAACAATCTGACTGCACTAGGTAGAGACTTCTGCTTAGAGGGACAGATTATTTTTCAAAAATCATCTCCTAGTTCTAAAGGGAGAGGTTCTAGTTGTTGCTGTAAGTGACAGATTATTGTTCAAAAATCATCTCCTACTTCTAAAGGGAGAGCTTCCAGCTGTTGCTTAGAGGGACAGATTATTGTTCAAAAATCATCTCCTAGTTCTAAAGGGAGAGCTTGCAGCTGTTGCTTAGAGGGACAGATTATTGTTCAAAAATCATCTCCTAGTTCTAAAGGGAGAGGTTCCTGCTGTTGCTGTAAGTGATAGATTATTGTTCAAAAATCATCTCCTAGTTCTAAAGGGAGAGCTTCCAGCTCTTGCTTAGAGGGACAGATTATTGTTAAAAAAAATCATTGCCTAGTTCTAAAGGGAGAGGTTCTAGCTGTTGCTGTAAGTGACAGATAATTGTTCAAAAATCATCTTCTAGTTCTAAAGGGAGAGGTTCTAGCTGTTGCTGTAAGTGACAGATTATTGTTCAAAAATCATCTCCTAGTTCTAAAGGGAGAGCTTCCAGCTGTTGGTGTGAGCGGTGCATTTCTTGCACCAAAATAAAAAGTCCGTCTACGTTGGTGTTTTCAAAAAAAAAAAAAGGTATTAATTGGTATTAATAAATACTTACATAGTGCTACATAGTACATTTGCGGGCACAATGAGGAGAGCAAATAATGGACGTGGTCATGGTGCTGCTGGTGATGCTGGTGCTGCTGGTGTTGGTGGTGTTGGTGAACCTCCTGTTGGAAGGAGAGGACATGGTCGAGGTGTGCCAGCTACACGCACAAGGGAAACACTTTCCTCAGGTAGCCAACAGAACCTTCACCGGTATATGGTAGGCCAGAATGCCCCTCAACGATTGGTGAGGCCAGAACAAGTACAGGCGATAGTAGATTGGGTGGCTGACAATGCCTCCAGATCCTTCACATTGTCTCCCTCCCGGTCCCTTGATGAAAGCTCAGAGTTGGCACCTGAACCCCATGGCCATCTGTCTTTCACCTCAGCCCCTTGTAAATTAGCCAAGCAGTCTGAGCCCCAAGTCATGCAAGAGACTCTTATGCTTTTTGATGACTCTCCTGGTGTGCTTTCCATGGGCCATCCACATAGTGTTGCCCCAGAACTGGAAGACATTGAGTGCACCGATGCCCAACGACTTCTGTTGCAGGATGAGGACATGGAAACACCGGCGCAGCACGTCTCTGATGATGACGAAACACAGGTGCCAACTGCTGCAGCTTTCCTCAGTGTGCAGACTGACAAGGAGGGCAGTGGTGAAGGGTGGGTGGAAGATGATGTGGAGGATGATGAGGTCCTAGTCCCCACATGACATGAGGGTCATGCGAGTGACGTGTGCAGTTTGGAGGAAGAGGTGGTCGTCTCACAGAGGCACCAGCACAGCAAAAGAGGAAGCAAGTTGCAAAAGCGCAGCGAGCGTCCCCTAGACAATATGCCTGCTACTACCCACCGCACCCAGGGAACTAGCACACTAAAGGCAGCTCAAAGGCATTCCCCCGCGTGGCAGTTCTTCAGACAATGTGCTGACGACAAGACACGAGTGGTTTGCAAGCTGTACAATGATACCCTGAGCCGGGGCATAAATGTTCTCAACCTGAGCACAACCCCCATGACCAGGCATCTAAATTCAAGGCACAAGCTGCATTGGAATAATTACCTCAAAATCCAAGAAAGGTCTCGGCCTCCTCCTGCTTCCTCTTCTGCTGCTGCCTCGGCCTCTTCCTCCACTTCTACAGTGACAGCGTCACTTGCCACCCAGCAAACAGACGATATGACAGCAACGCCACCATGTCCGCCACCATCCCCAAGCATTTCCACATGGTCCCATGGAAGCTTACAGCTCTCCATCTCCCAAACACTGGAGAGAAAGAGGAAGTACCCCCCTACCCACCCGCGATCCCTGGCCCTGAATGCCAGCATTTCAAAATTCCTGGCCTTTGAAATGCTTTCATTCCATCTGTTGGACACGGACAGTTTCAAAAACCTGATGGCGGTGGCTGTCCCACAGTACATGGTTCCCAGCCGCCACTACTTTTCCAGGCGAGCCATCCCTTCCCTGCACAAACAAGTTGGGGACAAGATCAAGTGTCCACTGCGCAACGCCATCTGTGGCAAGGTCCACATAGCCACTGATACCTGGACCAGTAAGCACGGGCAGGGACGCTATATTTTGCTAACTGCATACTGGGCAAATGTAGTAGCGGGTGGGCCTGAGCCGGCTAGCCATTTGGCGCATGTCCTTCCACCACCGAGGATTGCAGGGTATTTCTCTTTGCCTCCTGTTGCCTCCTCCTCCTACTGCGCTTTCTCCTCCTCGACCACCTACTCTTTCGCTCAGCGTAACACCTTCACCACCAACATCAGCACATCCAGGGGGAAACTACAGCAGGCTGTATTAAAACTGATATGTTTGGGGGATAAACCCCACACTGCGCAGGAGCTGTGGACAGGCATTGAACAACAGACCAATGAGTGGTTGTTGCCACTGAGTCTCAAGCCCGGCCTGGTGGTGTGCGACAATGGCCGAAATCTCGTAGCGGCTCTGGGCCAAGCTGGTTTGACGCACATCCCTTGCCTGGCGCATATGCTGAATTTGGTGGTACAGAATTTTCTAAAAAAACTACCCGGATATGTCAGAGCTGCTGCATAAAGTGCGAGCCATCTGTGCGCACTTTCGGCGTTCTCACCCTGCTGCTGCTGCAGCGGAACTTCGGCCTTCCCGCTCACCGCCTCATATTCGACGTGCCCACAAGGTGGAACTCCACCTTGCAAATGCTGGAGAGACTGTGCGAGCAGCAGCAGGCAATAGTGGAGTTTCAGCTGCAGCACGCACGGGTCAGTCGCTCTGTGGAACAGCAACACTTCACCACCAACGAGTGGGCCTCCATGCGAGACCTGTGTAGCGTATTGCGGTGTTTTGAGTACTCCACCAACATGGCCAGTGCTGATGACGCTGTTCTCAGCGTTACTATCCCACTTCTATGCCTCCTTGAAAAAACACTTCGGGCCATGATGGAAGAGGATGTGGCACAGGAAGATGAGGAGGAGGAAGAGGGGTCATTTCCACGGTTTGCACCAGCATAGGCCAGGTCAAAAATATTCAAGCCAGGGCACAGTTCTGAAGGAGGAGGAGGATGAGGAAGATGAGGAGGAGGAGGAATAGCAGCAGGGTGGCACCCAGATGATATACCTCCCACAGAGGACAGCTTGTCTTTGCCTCTGGGCAGCCTGGCACACATGGTGGACTACATGCTGCAGTGCCTGCGCAAAGACAGCCGAGTTGCCCACATTGTAACTTCTTCTGATTACTGGGTGGCCACCCTGCTGGATCCCCATTACAAGGGCAACGTGCCATCTTTGATTCCCTCACTGGAGCGTGAGAGGAAGATGCGCGACTACAAGCGCACACTGGTAGAGGCGCTGCTGAGGGCATTCCCAAATGACACCAGGAGCTCAGTGGAAGCAGAAAATTTGATGAAAATATTTTCACAAAAGATAGTTTTTCTAACAGTGAACAGTATGTTAAAAGCAAATTAAATTTCGAACGACATTCGCTGAGAATCTTTTTACAAATTTTTGCTCAAAAATCTTTTAGTGCGTACCCAGCTTACGGCCAACTGCCACCTATAAGGAGTCTCATGCTGTACATTTGTTGCATGTACGAATTTAACCTTAAGCGGCACAGGGGGGTTTTCACTGTCAGGATGATAAGGATGTGGAATCCTCTTCAACAATTGGTGGTGTCAGCGGGGAATATTGATATTTTTTAAAAGACTCTTGAATGTGCATCATAAATAACACAACATACAGGGATATGGGAAATTATTATCAACACTTGACACATGTACATCAACACAGGTTGAAATGGATGGACTATTGTCTTTATTCAACCAGAACAGGTCTGTTCTAAGTGGAACCTTTCCTGTTGAACCGCGGTATGGTCCTGGCCACTAGGCCGCAGCTCAATTTCAGGGTCTTGGCAATCTTCTTATACCCTAGGCCATCTTTATGTAGAGCAACAATTCTTTTTTTTTTCAGATCCTCAGAGAGTTCTTTGCCATGAGGTGCCATGTTGAACTTCCTGTGACCAGTATGAGAGAGTGAGAACACCAAATTTAACACACCTGCTCCCCATTCACACATGAAGACCTTGTAACACTAACGAGTCACATGACACCGGGGAGGGCCCATTTTGGACATTTTCACTTAGGGGTGTACTCACTTTTGTTGCCAGCGATTAAGACATTAATGGCTGTGTGTTATTTTGAGGATATAGCAAATTTACACTGTTATACAAGCTGTTCACTCACTACTTTACATTGTAGCAAAGTGTCATTTCTTCTGTGTTGTCACATGAAAAGATAGAATAAAATATTTACAAAAATGTGAGGGGTGTACTCACTTTTGTGAGATACTGTATATATTAAATGTATAGTACATGATAGTATTCCTCTAGACTTCAGCATCCAATCACCTTTTATATATATATAATATATATATATATATTTTTTTTTTTTTTTTTGTGCCAATTTACTGTAAATATGAAACAAAGAAAACGGCAGGTATGTGGTGGTCATCAGTATTTACATTTTCTCAAAATGTAATATGTTGCAAATCTAAATCATCAAAAATGACATTGTAGATGCAGCATGCACAAGCAGTCATGTTTGTCAAGTAGAAGCTGAAAAAGCAGCCTGCTATTAGAGGTGTTATCTCATTTACACTGCTGCTGGTAAACGGACGTTTAGAGGCATTTGGGCATTTTTTTCAGCTGCCCCTGAACTTTCCTCTATGTTATCTTATCAGTACATTTACACAGGGTCGTTTAAGGTCATTTCCAGGCAGTTGAGTTTAAAGACTTTTTTTGGAACTCAATAAAATGGGTTCAGACGCCATTTGAAACGCCAAACAGCTTGTAAATGTGCCTAAACACGGTAACTTGCGTCTAGGACCATTTCGTTTACAGCTATTTCCATTTTAAAAAAATATATTTTTTTTTTTCAAAAACGCTCCTAAACGCCAATGCGGCTAAACGCAGCATGCAAAATGCGGCAAAACGGCCATTTTAGACGCCGGCTTCTAGCTGTCAAAAAAAAATCGTTCTAAGGAGGTTGAAATAGTGTCCCGTGTAAATGGAGCCATATGGCTTGTTTGTTTTGCTACTTTGTAATTGCTATATTAATCACAGTTGTCACAAATAGTTATAGACACATTGAAAATAGAACTCGAAAAACACAGCTTGAAGACAGCTAAGATTAGGTCAATGCTTTGTGTTTAATTTTGTTAACTAAATCAATGTCAATTAAAATAATGTTCTGTTTAAAATAGAATATATTTTGTAATAGTTTGATTTTTTGCAGTTTGCTTTGGACCACTTTAATAATTTCTAGAAAAGAAAAATGATGACTTACAAAAGATGTCACATGGTATAGAGAAAGGTAGTAATTATGTGCTAAAAGACTTTAAGGGTAAAAATGTTGGCTAGTGCCATTGGATGTAAATGCCTTCTTTCCATTATGGAACATATGCATAGTGGCAAAAGTATCATGCAACAGCCCTAATCCTAAATTAACTGCTAAGTGCTTCACCATATTTGTTAACATTTCAAACTGAGCATTCCTTGCCAGAATACTATATGAATACATAGTACAGCCGCAGTATATAGTAAATAAGAATCATTTGCAGAATTGAGTGATGCTGATTTTTGGGGAAATTTATCATCAGAAACTGAAAGTGACGACAGCGACAATTCTGCAACTGAGCAAATTTCAGTGTTTTTGGTTTGATTACATTATTGAATAATTTTTATTGCTATTATATTATTATTTTTGATAATTATTTATAGTTATTTATTATATTATAATTTATGATTTTGTTGTTTCAAACTTTATCATACCCGGGATGTCTACTAGACTCTTATTTGGACATATAGTTATTCCTAAGAATTACAGGCCTACAATATAAAATGCCAAATTTCTATACAAAAAAATGTACCGCTTTGAGACGCAAAAATTTGACATAATCATACCGCCAGGGAGGTTAAAAGAGCTTTCAGCTTATGTTTACAATGCATTAAAAGGTATATTATAGCATAAATACGTGTTTATCTAACATGTTTGTAGATTTTCATATACCTGTGCAGAAACAATATTCTGCTAGTAAAGAAGGTAGCATTACGCTCCTTATCAAAAACAAACACAACCTATGCGGAGAATCACCCAAACTAGTTCACACCAGAACGCGGTGCAGGAAACTCATGTTTTGTTTGCCAGACCTTCAGAGCACATGGGGCGGTGATGTCACCGGCTGCATCCATTGGGAATATTTCCTAAACACTGCAAGTTAAGAAGATGTTCAATGTAACTACAGGAAAGCCTGATTATAGGCTTACCTGTAGGTAGAAGTCCACAGAAAGATTTTACTACCACTTTAACCACTTGCTTGCTGGGCACATAAACCCCCCTCCTGCCCGGACCAATTTTCCGTTTTCAGTGCTGTCACTCTTTGAATGACAATTGCGCGGTCGTGCGACGTTGTACCCAAACAAAATTGGTGTCCTTTTTCCCACAAATAGAGCTTTCTTTTGGTGGCATTTGATCACCTCTGCAGTTTTTATTTTTTGCGCTATAAACAAAAAGAGAGCGACAATTTTGAAAAAAACAACAATATTTTTTACTTTTTGCTATAATACATGTCCAAAAAAAAAGTAAAAAAACAAGTTTATTTATCAGTTTAGGCCGATATATATTCTTCTACATATTTTTGGTAAAAAAATTGCAATAAGCGTATATTGATTGGGTTGCGCAAAAGTTATAGCGTCTACAAACTATGGGAATGGATTTATGGCGGTTTTTTTTTTTGTTTTTTTTTACTGGTAATGGCGGCAATCTGCGATTTTTATCGGGACTGCGAAATTGCGGCGGACATGTCGAACATTTTTGACACTTTTTTGGGACCAATTACATTTATACAGCGATCAGATCTAAAAATAGCCACTGATTACTGTATAAATGTCATTGGCAAGAAAGGGGTTAACACTAAGGGGGCGATCAAGGGGTTAAATGTGTTCCCTGTACGTGTTCTAACTGTGTGGGGGCTGGGCTGGCGGCTGCGAGAGCGTGCTGGGAGCGTGCAAAGGGGCGGACGTCAATTGACGGAGCCCCGGCAAAGTCGATCCGTGCTGTAGCCATCAATCGGCTACAGCGTGGATCTGAAGAGGTTAAGAAGTGTGCATAGATAGGATAATATTTGAGTATTCATAAATTCATGGTCGCATCCAATTTCAGGCAAATAAAATGAGTTTAAAGGAGACCTTTAGCCACAGCATACACTTTCATTTTATAACATCAGCATTGTAATAACAATACAAACAATAGTCAAATTTAATAACCCAATATAAGCTTACTGAAAAAGTCTCCTTTCATGATGTGAATTCTACCTGTCTGCTGGCCATTTTATTCCCCATCTTCCTGTATTCACTGTAGGCTTTGCAGCTTCTCTTCTGCTGTGTGGGGATCTTCACAGATTGAGTTTACAAACCTCAATATCTTTCAGAGTAATAGGTGCAGGCTAGAAATATTTGAAATACAGTATCTCCCAAAAGTGAGTACACCCCTCACATTTTTGTAAATATTTTATTCTATCTTTTCATGTGACAACACTGAAGAAATGACACATTGCTAAAATGTAGAGTAGTGATTGTACAGCTTGTATAACAGTGTAAATTCACTGTCCCTTCAAAATAACTCAACACACAGCCATTAATGTCTAAACTACTGGCAACAAAAGTGAGTACACCCTTAAGTGAAAATGTACAAATTGGGCCCAATTAGCCATTTCCCCTCCCCGGTGTCATGTAACTCGTTAGTGTTACAAGGTCTCAGGTGTGAATGGGGAGCAGGTGTGTTAAAGTTGGTGTTATCGCTCTCATACTGGTCACTGGAAGTTCAACATGGTACCTCGTGGCAAAGAACTCTCTGAGGACCTGAAAAAAAGAAATGTTGCTCTACATAAAGATGGCCTAGGCTATAAGAAGATTGCCAAGACCCTGAAACTGAGCTGCAGCATGGTGGCCAAGACCATACAGCGGTTTAACAGAACAGGTTCCACTCGGAACAGGCCTCGCCATGGTCGACCAAAGAAGTTAAGTGCACATGCTCAGCGTCATATCCAGATGGTGTCAAGCGTGTGTGGCAGCAACCAGGTGAGGAGTACAAAGACAAGTGTGTCTTGCCTACAGTTAAGCATGGTGGAAAGAGTGTAAATGGTCTGGGGCTGCATGAGTGCTGCCGGCACTGGGGAGCTACAGTTTATTGAGGGAACCATGAATGCCAACATTCACCAGTGGACTGGTGAAGCAAGTGTCCAGACCTAAACCCTATTGAGCATCTGTGGGGCATCCTCAAATGGAAGGTGGAGAAGCGCAAGGTCCATGGAGGAGTGGAAGAGGACTGCAGTGGCAACCTGTGAAGCTCTGGTGAACTCCATGCCCAAGAGGGTTAAGGCAGTGCTGGAAAATAATGGTGGCCACACAAAATATGGACTCTTTGGGCCCAATTTGGACATTTTCACCACTCACTACTTTACATTGTAGCAAAGTGTCATTTCTTCAGTGTTGTCATATGAAAAGAAATAATAAAATATTTACAAAAATGCGAGAGGTGTACTCACTTTTGTGAGATACTGTACATTGTGGAAATGAATATAAGGTTTTACGTGTTGACCATAAATATGCTTTATTAACGTATGAGGGGTAGGATTCACTGTGGAGCCTATTTGATTTGTGCAGTAGAAGAATATGCAGTTAAGGAGAAACACAGAAACACTGTTGTGTCTGTAACTCTCACCCAAACAGGGTGTTACAAACTAAGCAAATCCTCAACATTAAAGTTCAGGGTGTGGCAAAATACCACATGTGTCTGAGTAGCATGTCTGTCTCTCTTCACTAAACCACATGCATGCCAAATAAAGTTTTTAGCTGTGGATTTTAAAGAAATACCAAAATGAGTTCTATAAAGATTTTCCTGTGATTATGAAGAAATGGACAGGAGGTGGGACTTTAGATGAGGCATGCAATGGTGAATGAATAACTACTTGAATATGAAAATAGTGTTATTTATTTTTCAATTCATACATATATATATATATATATATAATCAATTTGAGACCATTCTCTACAACAATAAAAAATATATATATATAACACTGTACTAATTCATATTACAATAAAATTTTCATATATGTACACACATGTTAACATAATTCCTATGTCTCATAGCCAAATTACTACCCCCCATCAGTAATAGAATCTCGAACATACTGCCAGGAGTTTCATATCAGATCATATAAATGAATAAAATCATATATTCTTTTTACAACACATAATTGAAAAATAGGACAGTTTGTAGCTCGACGCGTTTCGTGACTGACGATCACTAGCAAGCCTATCTATGATAAAAAAATATATATATATATGTATAGTTCTAAATAATGAAATATGGCCAAAAATGTATAGACAGGTAAATGAATAAGGGATACCCCCAATGCATAGGGACATACAAGAACATCAAAGTGCTGAGAGTAAGGTGCCTGTGCCTGAGACCGCAGGCCAACCGAGTACACTATTTCCTGGGGGCTCCAATAACAGCAACAACCCACAAAGAACAGCGTCCATGGTGGACAGAGGTGATTTGTGTGTTTTTCTAGGGAGGATGTGATACTGCAATTATGTCAATCAAGGAAGTGAGGAGAAGCAAAAAGCAAAAATGAAAGTTGGCTGGGGAGGAATGACATACCTAAGGTGAGAGTAGCATGGTGTCCGTGAAGTGGGAGATGAATTCCCATGAGTCTGACCCACCGTGTAATGTGCCCTAAATGGGAGTGCCACCATAGTACAGCCTCCAACGTCATGGTAATTGGCGCCAACACACCACTCCTGTGACGCACGCAGAATGGAAAATGGCCTGTCTGGTGTGACGGCGTGCAAAGCGTGATGTCGACGCGCAATGGGCGGAGGAGGAGCGGGAGCCCACAGTGTGCGTCGCAGCTCCTGGACTTGATGAACATCCAGTTGCGCACACAGTGCCCCAGACCGCATAGCACCAAATGACCGGCACACTTGTTGATAAATTTACATAAAATGTAAAGGAGTAATCATCATGACCCTAATAATTGGATATTTTGACTGAGTACAGAATAGAGAAAAAGCTGAGGAATATAACATAGGGAGACGATAGAAATTAAATGAATGCCAAAAGCACGCCTCCATCCCTATGTTGTTAGTTGCAAGGTAAGGGTTTAGTTTTGGGACTTTAAATGAAGCATGGCTTGCCAGGATCCTATGCTTCCATCCCTATCAGTTATAAGAAATGGACAGGAGGTGGAACTATAGATGAGGCACGCAATGGTGAATGAATAACTACTTGAATATGAAAATAGTGTTATTTATTTTTCAATTCATACATATATATATACAAAATCAGAGAGCTCTCTGCAGCAGCGCTCAAATGTCCCCACAGTTCCAAAGACGCAATGAAAACATCAGAAAGAATAGTCCATATAGTGAAACGTATCCCTTCCACCAGCACACAATCACCGCGTGAAGAAACCGGGGTCCCCTTTGGGGATACACTCACCAGATCTAGGTAAGTAAACCTAGGCAGTCACATGTTATACATATGAATAGAAGCTGATTTCGTCTAGGCACATACCCTATGAAAAAGTCACGTTTCCATTACTCTGTACATACATTCATACATATATATATATATATAAAATCAATTTGAGACCATTCTCTACAATACTAAGAAAAATATATAACACTGTACTAACACTGTACTTTTTCCATTCTGCGTGCGTGATGGGAGTGGTGTGTTGGCACCAATTACCGCCGAGGTGATGGCGGCTCCCTCTCCCATTGCACGCCAGCGTGACGTTGGGGGCTGTACTCGATTTTTGTGTTTTCTCTTTTTAACTCTGACTTCTACTTCATTTCATTGTTTTTCTTTCTTTCTCTTCCCTTCACTATCTTTTCTTCTAGTCCTCTTTTCTTCACAGCCACACATTTGCATTTCACATATTACATTTGTTCATTAGTTTATATTTGTACATTATTCCACAGAGACTTCACATAATTGCAGTATCACATCCTCCCTTGGAAAACACACAAATCACCTCTGTCCACCGTGGGTGCTGTCCTTTGTGGGTTGTTGCTGTTATTGGAGCCCCCAGAGCTCCTGGAAATGGTGTCCCCGGTTCGCCTGTGGTCTCAGGCACCTTACTCCCAGCACTTTGATGCTCTTGTATGTCCCTATGCATTGTGGGTATCCCTTAATCATTTATCTGTCTATACACTTTTGGCAATGTTTCATTATTTTGAACTATACATATATATATATTTTTTTATCATAGATAGGCTTTCTCCTGAAGAGTGACCGTCAGTCACGAAACGCGTCAAGCTACGAACTGTCCTATTTTTCAATTACGTGTTGTAAAAAGAATATATAATTTTATTAATTTATATGATCTGATATGAAATTCCTGCTAGAATGTTCAAGATAATATTACTGATGATGGGTAGTAATTTGGCTATGAGCCATAGGAATTATGTTTACATGTGTGTACATATATGAAATTGCAATATGAATTAGTACAGTGTTATATATATATATATATATATATATATATATATATATATATA
>BLSH010417372.1:213166-233483 GCA_018402905.1 Glandirana rugosa
GTACGTAAGATACTTTATTTTTTTGTTGTTAGACGGACTAAACTCAATGTTTTTTTCGAGGTCTTGAAAAAAATCCAAGTCCACAAACCGAAGTCCGTTGAACATCACCTCCCCACTTGGTTGAGGTATTTCTTATTGACTAAAAAAGAGGAGATCGCAAAACCTCGAAGCTCGTTATTTTGCGATGCTACACTTACCCCGGAATGTCTGTATCACCACAGTGGTAGGGTCGACACGTCTCCATAATCTTAGTAATTTCACCTTCTTGGGATTCCCCGCACCGGACGTGCCCGTACACTTGTCAGCGTGAAGTGCCTCGAGGGCGACTGATGTAGGATCGGGACATCTCACCACTCGGATGCGGACTGTAAGTATCCCCGGTACCTTCCGGACAGCAAGGAGCAGGTATTGGAGGATGTTGGAGCAGTACTTCAGTGGGAGAAAGGATCATTGTAGGATGTAGTCAGCGGGAGCTCCGTGAAGTGCGACTGTTCACATGCCCGTGCAGGCCACGCCCCTTAGGGTTCTTCCACTTTAATGATTCTAATACCTCTGCACAGCTGGGATGGTGACACCACTATGTCTGTAAGGCCCCATTCACATCGTAGCGTTTTATTGCTCGAAGCTCCAAAACGCTAGAGGAGAAAAAATCAGTTATTCTTTATGGAGTTGGTTCACCCCTCCACTACAAGTTGCCTGAAGCCAAACACCTGAACCTAAAAAAAGTTCTGGAGCTTTTTTTGTAACTCAAATCAGGCAGATTGTTGTTTTTTTATTTCATAGAATGCATGGAAATGCGTGAGGTGGATGTTTTTGAGCGTTTTAGTGAATTTTTTTAATGCGTTTTTGATAATTTTTTTTGCTCAAATGCAATAATTAAATGAAAATAAACAATATACAGTATCTCACAAAAGTGAGTACACCCCTAACATTTTTGTAAATATTTTATTATATCTTTTTATGTGGCAACACTGAAAAAAATACACTTTGCTACAATGTAAAGTAGTGAGTGTACAGCTTGTATAACAGTGTAAACTCAACACACAACCATTAATGTCTAAGCCGCTGGCAACAAAAGCGAGTACACCCCTAAGTGAAAATGTCCAAATTGGGTGCAATTAGCCATTTCCCCTCCCTGGTGTCATGTGACTCATTAGTGTTACAAGGTCTCAGGTGTGAATGGGGAGCAGGTGTGTTAAATTTGGTGTTATTACTCTCACTCTTTCATACAGGTCACTGGAAGTTCAATATGAAACCTCATATCAAAGAACTCTCTGAGGATCTGAAAAAAAGAATTGTTGCTCTACATAAAGATGGCCTAGGCTATAAGAAGATTGCCAAGACCCTGAAACTGAGCTGCAGCACAGTGGCCAAGTCCATACAGCGGTTTAACAGGAAAGGTTCCACTCAGAACAAGCCTCAGCATGGTCGACCAAAGAGGTTGAGTGCACATGCTCAGGGTCATATCCAGAGGTTGTCTTTGGGAAATGGAAAAATATGTATGAGTGCTGCCAGCATTGCTGCAGAGGTTGAAGAGGTGGGGGTCAGCCTGTCAGTGTTCAGACCATACACCGCACACTGCATCAAATTGGACTGCATGCCTGTCATCCCAGAAGAAAGCCTCTTCTAAAGATGATGCGCAAGAAAGCCTGCAAACAGTTTGCTGAAGACAAGCAGACTAAGGACATGGATTACTGGAACCATGCCCTGTGGTCTGATGAGACCAAGATAAACTTATTTGATTCAGATGATGTCAAGCATGTGTGGTGGCAACCAGCTGAGGAGTACAAAGAGAAGTGTGTCTTGCCTACAGTCAAGCATGGTGGTGGGAGTGTCTGGGGCTGCATGAGTGCTGCCGGCACTGGGGAGCTACAGTTCATTGAGGGAACCATGAATGCCAACATGTACTGTGACATACTGAAACAGAGCACGATCCCCTTCCTTCGGAGACTGGGCTGCAGGGCAGTATTCCAACATGATAACGACTCCAAACACACCTCCAAGACGACCACTGCCTTACTAAGGAAGCTGAGGGTATGAGTGATGGACTGGCTAAGCATGTCTCCAGACCTAAACCCTATTGAGCATCTCTGGGGCATCCTCAAATGAAAGATGGACGAGCGCAAGGTCTCTAACATCCACCAGCTCAGTGATGTCGTCATGAAGGAGTGGAAGAGGACTCTTGAAGCTCTGGTGAACTCCATGCCCAAGAGGGTTAAGGCAGTGCTGGAAAATAATGGAAGCCACACAAAATATTGACACTCTGGGTCCAATTTGGACATTTTCACTTAGGGGTGTACTCACTTTTGTTGCCAGTGGTTTAGACATTAATGGCTGTGTGTTGAGTTATTTTGAGGGGACAGCAAATTTACACTGTTATACAAGCTGTACACTCACTACATTACATTGTAGCACAGTGTCATTTCTTCAGTGTTGTCACATGAAAAGATATAATAAAATATTTACGAAGATTTAAGGGGTGTACTCACTTTTGTGAGATACTGTATATGATAAAATAAATACATTAATAAATAAGGTAAGAAATAATAAAAATAAATAAATAATAAACCCTAACCCCAACTCTTAACCCTAAAATTAAACCATAATATAAACCTCTAACCCTAACCCTAAACCCTAATTTTAACCCCTAACCTTAATATTAAGCGGCCATGCACGGTTCGAATCCTGCCAGCAGGAACCGGCAGGATTTGAACCTTTAATGGGCAGGCTGAATGTACCAAGTTGATCGATTAACTTGGGTACAACCAGTCTGCTGGATTCTCTTGCAATTATTGCTAGCGGGTGCTACAGTCTTCTCTCAAACAGGACGGCTTTCCCCGTCTTGGGAGAAAACAATGGCCTGCCAGAAGGGATTGCCGCATCAACATTGTGTTGTTGGGGAAATCTAGCAAATGTGTTTCCTGCAACCCGTGGCCGGCCTTAAACCCTAAAAGTAATATTAACCCCTAACCTTAACCACTAACCTACCAATATAAATAAATGATAATTAAATAAATAAATAATAATAAATAAATGAACCCCTAATCCTTTAAATCTAACCCTTAAAGTGATTGTAAAGGTTCAGCTTAAAAAACAAAAAACAAACATGTCATACTTACCTCCTCTGTGCACAGAGTGGCCCCGATCCTCCTCTTCTGGGGTCCCGCAGCGGCGCTCCTTGCTCCTCCCCGCATCGAGTGACCCATCAAGGAAGCGCTTTCCCTGGGGTCACCCGTGTGGGTGCGCTCCCGTGTCCTGATGCTGCGTCTATTGACACAAACAACAGGACTCAGCCCCGCCCTCCGGCTCCTGCGTCATTGGATTTGATTGACAGCAGCGGGAGCCAATGGCTGCGCCTCTATCGATCTATCCAATGAGGACCCGAAACACCGGCTGGAGCGGGTGTGCTCATCCCCGGCGTGGGAGAACCATCTGGCTCAGGTAAGTAAATGGGGGGGGCTCTGGGGGGGGAGCTGCACTACAGGAGGTTTTTCACAGTAATGCATAGAATGCATTAATGTGAAAAACTACTAGTGTTTACAACCCCTTTAACCCCTGTGATATTATTTGAGGCACCATAATGGACGGGCGATACTTGTCACCTCAAATGCAATCTTTTTGAGGCGACTAACGAGAGTCTGACCTGGGTTTTGCCAGCCACTGTGGCAGAGTTGGTTCCACCCTGGACTTTCTGGTCCACTCAAACCCCTCTCCACCTGCATTTAATGACCAAGAAGAGAGCAGGGGAGAGCTCTATTCTGGATCTCAGAGGGAGAAAGCCGAGTGAACTCTGTGTGATAATTTGGACTCAAATATCAAGATTTGCAGTGTGCTTATGTTTTGTGGGTGTCGGGGACAGCCCCACACTGTATATATAGGAACCCGATTGTTTAGTTTAGCGCCGGGCGGCGAGGTTTTGTTTCCTATTTCTGTGTGTTTTTTTGATCTTGCAAACCTGATAATAAACCTGGCAAGCAGTGAGATTTTAAAGAAACGGACCTCCATGCTGAATCTTTTACTCTGAAAAGTGATCCCCACGAGCTATTCTACTACACCCCTTACAAAACAAATTAATACATAAATAATAAAAAATAGCAGATGAAAAAAGCTGAAAAATATAGCAACAAATAATGAAACATATTTTTTTTTCTGTTGGCTAATTAAAAAATGCCACAGCTCAAAAACACAGACTTGAAAAAGCGCCTGAAAAAAACATTCAAAAACGCGACGCTTAGGTGTGAATTCAGCCTTAAAGTTAAGGAATACAGTGTTACTTTGATGCCTGAAGTCTGCAAATTCATCAAGGATGGAGCAGCTTTCAGCTTTCTTTCTGCATGTTCCCTGTCAGCACATGTGATATACGGTATGCATCTTTTCTGGCGGATGCAATTTCATGTATTTCATTTGAAGAAGGTTGCAGTGATATTTGTGGACTTTGTCTTATGATACTTAGCTTTTGAACAGAAATACGCCCTTAGGCCTTATACACACGGACGTTTTTTGACACCGGCGTTTTCTGGCATTTTTTGCAGCTCTCCATGTTAGTCAATGGCCCCATAAAACCACCAACGTTTTTGAGCTGTAGATAGCGTTGGCGTTAGTGAGCTGAAACTAGAACCCACGGCCAGCGCGTTCTGAGGCTGTAACATTTTGGCGTTTTTTGACGCCGACGCTGCAAAACGCTCACTAACGCCATACCGGTGTTAACCGGCGTTTTTTGGCGCCGACGTTTTTAGGTTGAAAAATAGCAGAGGGATGATTTTTTTTAAAAAAAACGTCTCTTGACGCCAACGCTCACTGACGCCGATGCATAACACCGAAAAACGCAGATTTTTTTTCCTTGACGTCGGGCCCGGCGTTTTGTTTATTTTTTAAGAAACGTCCGTGTGTATGAGGCCTAAAAATGGCCTTTACATCGTTTATTATGAATGTGCTCACTAAAAGGTACCATCGACTACAATTAACTTTCTTTCTTTAGGAAAGCATACGAGTACTCACTAGAAACATCTACAGTATTAGCAACAACGTATACAAACTCCAGAGAGCTGTGATAGAGTTATGAGTCTCGAAGTGCCCATTCACACACGGGCGACTTCACACAAGTCGATTGACGTTGAAAAACCCATTGAAATGAATGGGAGCCATCTTAATGTACCATACTGAAGTCGGAGCAACTTCAGAAAAGATTCCTGCACGACTTCTAGGTGACTTCTATCTGACTTGTGCCCATAGAATTGAATAGAAGTTGCCTCCAAGTCGTATCCCCCATCTAAATGGAAGAGACCTTACAGTGAAAAGAAAATAATTTATCCAGGGCGACGCCCTCCCTCCCTGCTCTGGTTGGCCACAGGCAAAGTTGCCTGGCATGAAGTCGTGTTTTAAGTCGCCTGAAATTGCTCTGAAACTCACACTGAAATCGCCTAGCAAAGTTGGCTGAAGTCAGGTAACCCCTGTGTGAATGCAGCCTTACAGATGCTTCACTTTGGTTTTGGTGGGCTGTAGGATTTAGAATGAGGAAGTGAGTAGATGAATCACTCACTATCAAGGTGTCATTTATTCACAGGCGATAGTTTGCTTGTTAGCTCTGTGTAACAGTTTTTGGGACATTTATGTGCATACAACACTGAGAGCATTAGAGACTACTGGATCAGTGCAGATTTAAGTAGGGCTCCAATTTACACGTACTAAAGTAAACCGGGGCGGCCATCCACAAAAAGAAAGACACTTATAGCATAGCAGTTAACTTATTTTGAACGTCCCCTACCCTCCCATGTAGAAGTGCCAGCTGAAACCAATAAATAATACAATATCAATGCTTACCTTTCATTTGGCTACCGGCGGGCTTGTCTAGGTGAGGGAACCTAATACTTGGATTATGGATTCTTCCTGCTACCGGTCACTGATGGTATTGGGCTTTTATGCGGGATGCTGGCAGAGCTGAGGGTTTCACATCCAGTAAGAATGTGCTCCTGCACAGTGCTAGAGCATTTTTGTGTAGATTTTGTATTCTATGTGTAGCCATGTTCTCCCTTGGGAGTGGCTGATGGTTGTGGTTCACCTTATAGCTGCCCTAAATCCCACCATATCTCACACATCGGAAGTCACTGATCAGGCCGGCTCTTGTTTTTGTTGTTTTATTTAGGTGATTTAACTTGGATGGGGAAAAGGGTGACTGTGGGATGCCCAAAGAGTTAGTTACAGGACCTCCTATATACATGACCGTATATACACTCTACTTCCTCCAGCACATCTCTTCTGCTGACTGTTGCTCCTGCACTTCTCTCCAGCACATCACTTGCAGACTATTGCGCCTTCACTTCTCTCCAGCACATCACTTAGTTCCTGACCTGAAGGGAAATTTATCAGGCTCACATAACTCCTTTCTCTTCACTGCGGCTAGCACATGGTGAGGCCTGAAAATTGTCAGCAGGGCCTCCGGACCACCCGTTACAGGCCAGGGTCTTTGACTCCTCAAAGTGTAGCTTAGTACATTGGTGCTAGTCTAGCCTTTGATGGACTACAACTCCCAGCCCATCCCTCTTCCAGGTCCCACCGACCTGCTTTCCTTACAGTGACACTCCTTTCCCTGACTGGCTCCCATGGCTTAACAGACTGTCCACTATTACACTCTCAGACTGCTCCGGCCTTTCTCTTCCAGCTCCCAGGGTCTGTCACTCACTGACTTCAGTGGACCACTTTAAAGTCTCTCCGTAGCACCTCTGATGCTCTCCTGTTTCCTTGTGCAACTCCAGGAATTGCCTCCACTCCTGGCTGCACTTGAACCTCCAGGCCTCAAGGTCACCCCCCCCCCCCCAGACTGGGGTTTCCCCTGAGTAGAGGCCTTCACAGCACCTCTGCTACATCTTTAGACTTCCACCTCCAACTTCTTCTACCCTTTGCTGGCAGACTGCTGTATTTAAGTAGACCTGCCCCCTGCCAATCCAGACTGTAGATTAGTCAGGGCTCCTTGTCATAGATCGGGAAGTGACACCTCCTCATCCATCCCCCTCCCCAGAACCTTCTCTGCTCAAGGGGAGGAAACTCCAAGGAGCGTTCCTTCCTTCTGTCTCCTGACACTCTCTGAGCCACTCCCCAGCTCAGATCAAAACATTCAGGGCTGCACTTGCAGTCAGGCCTGACTAAATTTTGCCTTTCCTAGCAAAAACTTACCACAAAAGGCACCAATCACTATGGGGGCGCTACATAAGCTTTCCCAGGATGCCACAGTAAGGTCTATTGACATCAGCGCCAGGAAGCGGGAAGGGCCTGGTAGTGAGGTCCATCTTTACTATATTTTTGTTCTGATGTTTTATTTCGTTAATGCTTTCTGTTAGAATTTGTATTCATTAAAAAATATCAAATGTACTTTAAAATGTGACTAGAGTAAATATCTGGGCTTGTCCTGGAAACTGGTTCATGTAATTCCTTTTACAACAGCAGGGAGAGGAAGAGTCAGCTCTCTGAGCAAGTCAGAGCTTCATGGTTTCTGTTTTCTCAAGCATTTGAGCATGCAGACAGGAGGAAAGACCAGAGTGATGACCTCATCAGTGTGCTACTTTGCATTCATTGCCCAATCAGCAAGTTGGAAACCAATCTGTATTGCATAGCTGTCACAGACCTGCATATGCTGTTAGGTTTCATTTAGATTTGGTTGGGGGGGGGCGGCCAACTGTACCCCCTTAAGCTACAATAGGCAGTGGGCAGGGGGTGTTTACATGCCACAGTGGCGATGCTTTGCACCCATGGCAGAGTTTACCCGACGTATGAATGGGAAAGCACATTGCACGCGGTTGCTGCACGGCAAGCTTTTTAGCAAAAATGGGCAGGCCTTTAAACAGGCAGTGAGAAAGTGTAACATCACTTCCTCACCACCTGTCAGTAGCCTCTGAAGTGTGATTCAAATGTGGATCTGGCTTCAGCGTAAAGGAAGATTTAGACACACATCTAAATCTACCCATAGAAATGTCTGAATCATAAAACAAGCTGAAAATAATAACAAATCTGACAAATACAATAGTTCCTATGTAGGTATTTCAGCTGTGTATTTAACTGTTGCCCAGATTTCTGTTTTAGATTTGGTGTTTATTGGCCATGTTTAAAGGCTTACCAGAATCAGTTGGCAGTATTTTACTATGTGATCACTGGAAAGGACACTGTGCATAGGAAAATGTTTTATCCTATCAATGTTAGTCTGGGCTAGACACCAATTATTGTAGCGATACAGACCAATTGCTAATAAAAAAACATATTTTTATTCAAAAGACACCAAATATGTAATGATGTTATCAAAACCACTGTTTCATGGCATTGGAGCATTAGAGGACAGGCAGAACTGGAGCAGAACTTGTAGCAGAGCCCTACATCAGGTGAGTGCAGGCTGGCAGCTAGATTTGCTTTCCACTGCTCTGGTCTGCATACACTTTCACATTTGTGATTTAGAAGGCTTTCAGGGTGTTACTCATAGGTCATTTACAAATACAAAATAGATTTGAATTTTCTGGCTGTATAGATTAACCAATATGTATGTTCCAAGAGATTCAGTGCTCCATCAGGTATTGCTACCTCCCCTTACTCATAACCACCCACATCAGACATCCCTGCCCACCTGCTGCTCAAGCTTTTCCCCATCCCCCAGCAGATGCCGTTGCTGTCACCCCACTCCTCACCCACCCCCCCCCCCCATTAGATGCCACACTCACCTCTCTGTTCCTTCACCCCACATCAGATGCTGCTATTACTGTACTCCATACCCCCTACCATCAATTACTGCAATCCCTCACTCCCCCATCAGATGCTGCTGCCCTCCATCAAACATGGCTGCCTTGCCACTCCTTACCTCTCCATTCAATACTATGATCCCCCTGATTCTAACCCCAACATCCAACACTAGAGTCAACACGAAGCAGATTGTGTTCTATCTATCAGCCAACAGGAAGATTATATGTTGTACATTTTCATACTAGATTTTTCTATAGAAGACATATTTTATCTTTGGGGTAATCAGCCTGTACCGTTAAACCAGCTATAACACACTACTGGTGCAGTGGTGCTAGATGCACTTAAATACGACATGCAACAATGGGGTGCAAGATAACCATATGCATTGTACACTGAGTCCATGGTTTCAATGAAGAGTACTTGCTAATTGGATTTGGTAGGGGGAGCTTGGCTATACACATCCATTTGCAAATCCAGCTAACATTTTGCTTCATTTCATTGAGTTTGAAAGGGTCACAACTTTCATTGGGACATAACTACTGTCACTGGTTTTTTGACACCTTGTGAATTTTGGTGACCAGGACAGCAAAGCATACACAACTAGAAAAATGTCCCCACTTACAACTTACTAAAAAAAAAATTTTATTCCTGCCTCTGTCCCCAATGGAGGGATCTCCCATGAGTTTCTTTCACTGAGATAGAAAGATTCTCAGTGGCAACACAGACAGCAATAAACACTTTAACCATTCTCTATTTTATACAAGACAAAAAAAATTTTGGATTGAGACATAGGGTTTTTGGGTTAGGGTATGTCACTTTGTTTTAGATTTTTTTGAGTAGGCTCTTTATGTGCTGGAAGCATCAGTGCTAAACATACTGTATATTGAAATTCTCTTGTGATTTTGATAGCTAGCTCATCCATAATATCCACAGCTGAACAATTAATCATTGTTACGAATCATAACAATGATTAATTGTGTTTTGCTGGTACTTTAGTAAGCCTGGGAGCTAGCACTGATCTTCAGCATATCATTTAGTGACGTATTTCATGCAGTTTGTGGTTCCTACACATTCACTTTTAAAATGTATGTAGCCAGGAGTTCTGAAATATTCCTCTGGCATATAGACAATGGTGTACATTGTTCAACATGGGAACTCCCTCTAGTGCTTGCTTTTGGAAAAGACTGTAATTGCAGCCAGGGTGATGCTTTCTGGGAGTTGTAGTGCAGAACGTGGAAATAGTCAACAGACTCTTACTGAGAAGGACTCCATTTCCCATCAGGCTGTGGTGCACTGAAGACTTCTGGGAGGTGCAATGCATTGTAGGAGGATTATTTAAGGGGAAGGAGGAACAGCCTCTTGGGATAGCGTGATCGGTCAGAGAGGAACCCTGCATGCTGCTGTCGTCAAATTTAGGCCTGCGGCCTAAGCCAATTGTTCCAGCCGACTGAAATCATCTTCAGGTGATACAGCTAGTATCCGCTCTCCAGCAATACAGCAAGCAAACAACGGAACTATCCAAAGCTCATCTCTATCTGGATGGAAGCCATACCAGCTACTGCAAAGGTCATGTCTGTCGATGAGGAAGGCTGCAAGGAGTGCAGCGGATGCTTTACACCACCCAGAAGCAAGCAGTCTACAGGAGGTAACGGTTCCAGCGTTCCCAGCGCCATCGACTGAGCGCCGAATCGCTTATCGTCATACAGTCCCATGGATCTGGTGAGAGGGCTCAGCGCTCACACATAGAATTACACATACTGTCTTTGCAGCATATCTTTATTGCCTCTTGGAATACAGTTTAGTAGTTGTGACTAATATTATTCAAGAAGTCAGTGGAATTTCACATATTTGTCCCTCATCTTACTGATTAGAAGGATACAGTGTTCATGGGTACCTAATTCTTCTTGCCGGCAGAAGATTGCTTGAACATTACAAGACAGGAGAACTGCAACTGCATCTACCCATCTTTTCCTCACTCATATACTCAGGGCTATTGCTTGGCATTGGTTAACCTCCTAAGAACTCTTTATTCTAGAACAGGAGGAATAATATATAGGCCAAGGTTATTTAGTGTGTTTGCTTCACTGTAGATCTATTGCTGAATGTTATGTATGTAGTGTGTTATGTAGTGTATTTGTTGCATTGTAGAATGCTGCTAACAAGTTGAGACAGAGTCCATTGAGTGGTACCAATTTATCCTTTGGGTCATCGGTTGGAGATAGGGCTTTTCTGTAAAATTTACTTTGTCAAATTCCGATAGACATTATCAAATTACCTCTTTTGCAAAGACCCATTAGGTATTGTTTAATCTTAATTGGAGGAATGGCATTGTTTTCCATTATTGATATTGTTGGAGAATACAGGGAGTGGTGAAAGTGTACAAATCACTTACTGCTTTTGTTTGCCAGAACCTTCAAGTTGACTACTTATGTGAAGAATTGTACTATTTACTATTCATAGTTGTTATTCTTTTCTCAGAAATAAGAGTAATAAGTAAGTAATAAGTAATAAGTAAACCTTTCTAACTCTACCTGTGTTGTGGTCTCCATTACTAAAATAGAGTTATTGGTTAGAAAAACTTGCAATATGAGTGAACCCAGAGTGTCAGGGGTGGTGGAGGACCCTCTGACCGAGGAGATCCAAGGGGGAATTGATTCTTTCAGCCACCCTCAAGGGCGCAGCGCTACATGTAGAAAACATGAGTGTAGAGTGTGAGAGTTTATACATAGTGAGATTTGTGTATGGCCCAGTAGTTCTCTGGACATGACCTGATGGATCTAATGTAGCACACATCCATTAGCTTTGGCGTTTAGTGGTCATCAAATATAAGATTAAAATGTATGCTGTTTGACTTTTTTAAAGAACTTCTAAATGAGTCATAAGTTTGTTGCACCTTGGTGTCCTGTGTTTGCAGACGTGTTCCTACCAAAAGTAGCCACATCTCCTTTTCCTTTCCTGTGATATACTCAGACTTAGTAAGTATGACTGTTTCCGGAGGAGTGATATTACCCAAGGCAGAAAAACATAGGACGTCCTAGATATAGTTTGTGGTCTGGTTGCAGAATAAAGATGTCTACTGTACGTAAAAACTTGCTGATGACTCACTGAATAATTTTTCTGGCATTTTGTATCTTGTAACTTTGGTGATTAATATACTTGGGGAATTTTATTTTACCACATGCAAAATGCAACTTTAAACAAAATGTATTATTGAGACCACCACTGTGAGTAATGTGTAATAGACACAACTAATATCCAGAGGAAATTAGGAGTGATGTTTATGATTTGAGAAGGGCTAGGCTCCTGCTTGACATAATCAAGACCGCACTGACAGTTTAATGGGTTTAAATTCATTATTTTTAAGTATCTGTGCTTGTTCCATTAATATATAAAATCGATCCCTGTAATTTACATTGGGATCCTTGGAGCCAGAACATTTTGACCTTAGCATGACAAACATTAAAGAGTACAGATAGCAAACCAAGAAATAATCTTTCTTTACGTTTGTTTAAGAGCACAAAAGGACAAAAATGATTAACCAGTTGTTAGTTTGCTGTAGGTAGATTGGTGATTTGTGAGCATTCATTAATTGTTCATGCCTACTATACTTTACAAAATATTACTTATTTTTCTCTTAGCCAAGGCCATACAAGTCCTGAAAATATCAACCTGGGGTGGCTGCTCTATTTTTTTAGTTAAAGTGGAATTCAAGGCTAGATCAAACTAAGCTTAAAATCGCTTCCAAGCCCCTTCTAACTCCAATTCTAACTACCCTGTAGAAGGAAGATGCTTATACCTACCTATTCTCTGGGTGCTCCAGTCTGGTCATGTAATCTCCGCAGCAGCGGGCTTCAGGCGAGAGGAGAGATTGCTGACAACGGCTGGAATGCTTGGGGAGGGGGGGACATCACCCATAGGCTTATTATGGTACATCCATTGTCGGCAATCCCTCCTCTCTCCTCAAGCCGGCTGCTGGGAGCTGATCACACGACTGCACCAGGGCACCCTGAGAATAGGTAAGTATAAGCATCTTCCTTCTGCAGGGTAGTTAGAATAGGAGTCTGGAGAGAGACCAGGGATAGTTTTAAGCTTAGTTAGATCTAGCCTAAAATTCCACTTTAATAATGGACTCTGCGTTTAGTGATTATTACTGAACTGTAGCATAGGTCATTCATTAAAACATGAGTTTTGTGTCCACCAAATTAGTTAGGATATCGCTGGTCTAAGCTAATTGCACTTATGTATTACTTCAAAGTGAAGTCCCACACAGTTTTTTGTTTTTTAAAAGTCAGCAGCTAAAAAAAGTGTAGCTGCTAACTTTAAAACACACACTCACCTGTCCCACGATCCAGCGATGAGGCGCCCGAACCATCAGTTCTCTCCCGTGCCTCTCCCGGCGCCGGCATCGCAAGTGTGGTCACCGGCTGTGACAGCTTACGGCTTCTGCACACTGCGCCTCCTCAATGGCCCAGAAGATTGCAGGGAGGGAGTGGGAGAGGAGAACTTCCGCTTGAGTTGCCTAGCTGGCCCAAGCAGAAGTGGGGTCAAAACTAGGTACGCTCCCCCCAAAAAAATGAAGTGCCAAATGTAGCATGCAAGGGGGTGAGGAGTCCTTAAAGCGGAACTTTTGCTTTTGCTTGGAACCCCACTGAGCTCCAAACGTGGACAAAATACATATAAGTAAGCTGTTTTTCCTGTGTTTCTCTCTACCCAGTCCTTAGATTTGCATGGCTCCACCAAACAGCATGGCCCTTTCTGCCAGGAAAGGGGAACGGATCTTTCCCTGTAGCAGTTACACTTTCACTTACAGGTCCCCTCTCCACCTCCAGCCTCTACCTGTACAGCGAAAGGTGGAGTAACAAACTGACAAGCTCATCTCTTTGGCACTCTGTTTTATGCTCTTAACGCATACCTCCCAATGTTTTGAGATGGGAACGAGGGACACCAATTATCAAAAGTATGTAGGTATAGGACACATACCCTGTCACGCCCCCTTAGAGGAGAATTATGCAAAAAAATATTAGTGAAACCCACAAGTACTTTTTTTTTTACCACTATCATTCCTTTATACTGGCTTTTAAATTTTACAAATGCAGCAATTTAGAAATTGGATGAAAGGTTTAGCACTGAGAAACACTTTTTAAAAATAAAAAGTGAATTTTACATACAACTATGTAGATCAGATCAAAAGAGAGATGAGTGAAGTTGTTCCAAATCAGAGACAGTCCCTCAAAACCAGGGATAGTTGGGGGGCTATGTTAACCGGTTCCACACCTCCTACCGTATATTCATGGCGGCAATGTGCACGCTCAGCGCGAATCGCCATAAAAAAGCTTTGATCTGCGGGTGGCCGCTAGGGGGCGCGCGTGTCCGCCCGACCCCGCCCGACCCCTGAGGAATGTGCCTGCGGCTCGGACGGACCCGATGACCGTGATGAGCGGCCACAGCCAAAGAACGGGGAACCGCCGATGTAAACACGGCGGTTTCCCGCTCTGTCAATGTGGGCATAGGAGATCTACTGATTCCTGTCACTGGGATCAGTTAGATCTCTTATGCCCATAACAGCCCAGCCCCCCCACAGTTAGAACATGCCCAGGGAATACACGTAACCCCTAGATCTCCCCCTGCAGGTTAACCCCTTCACTGCCAATGACATTTATACAGTAATCAGTGGACAAATTTCTGATCGCTAAATAAATGTCATTGGTCCCAAATAAGTGTCAAAAATGTCCGACATGTCTGCCCCAATATCGCAGTACCACTAAAAATTGCAGATCGCCGCCATTACTAGTAAAAAAAAAAAAAACAAATAAAAACCCCAGAAATGAATTCTCATCATCGGTAAACTCGGCCACTTTTACGCAAACCAATCAATGAACGCCGATTGCGATTTTTTTTACCAAAAATATGAGAAAGAATATAAATCGGCCAAAACTGATGAAAAAAATGTTTTTTTTTATTTTTTTTTTGGATTTGTATTTTAGCAAAAAGTAAGAAATTTGGGGTTTTTTTTGCAAAATTGTCGCTCTTCTTTTGTTTATAGCGGTGATCAGAGATGACGCAGAGGTGATCAAATACCACCAAAAGAAAGCTCTATTTGTGGGAAAAAAAGGACGCAAATTTTGTTTGGGTACAACGTCGCACGACCGTGCAATTGTCAGTTAAAGCGATGCAGTGCCAAATCGCAAAAAGTGCTCTGGTCCTAAAGTGGGAAATCCTTCCGGGGCTGAAGTGGTTAAAACAAAATAATCTCCTGATGCATTAAGAGTGTGTCCTTCATGTCTGCTTGGAAGTGTTAGTTGATTGTATTCATTAGTTTCCACAATTCCTCAGTTTTACGCTAAAGGCAAACAGCTGAGTACACAGTTGAAATAAAAATATAGGAAATTTTATCTACCAATGGACTTGCGGTTATCTTCAAGTTTTGTGATCCAGACATTCTGCCAGACAGTAAAGCCAGGACGGTGACCTCACTTTTCATAACTACAGTAAAGAAATACAGCTTGGTTTCCAACCAACCCTAGCCTGATAGTTGGATAACAAAGGAGTATCAATTAAAGGAGTCTTCATGCTGCCTATCCTTTAGTAAGCAAGCTGATTTAAAATACATAACTTTTATTTTGGATAGGGAATGGTTAAAAGCACTTGTATAGTTTCACATTTCCCTGTTATATCACACAAAAAATATTTCCCAACATATTGGAAACCTTTGTGTGTCTATTTTCTGTTGAGGAAAAGGAGCATACTATTCACTGTGAATGTACCATAAAAACATAACTCCAGGTAAACAGCTAAATGCACACATGAAATACATATATGGGAGCTGTTTACCTGATTTGGATTTCTGTCCATCCAGTTCTGAGATTTACACAGCTCTGCCACCCCACAAAGCTTTGTCTAGCAAGGGGGAGACCTGATTTTTCTCTGTTGCAAATCAGTAGCACAAGTTTTGTGACTGAGCAGTGAAAGGAGACGCAGAACATTATCTAACAATCTCAGCATTCTGTCACTCTGCTTTCTCTGCCCATCATCATGTTCCTTGCACTCAAGCACAGCTGGTTTGTGCCTTGTGCTGCTTCTCCCTCTCCTAGTCTAGGACAGTGGTTCTCAACTCCGGTCCTCGGGACCCACCAACAGGCCAGATTTTAAGTATTACCTTGGGGAGATGCAGACTAGAATACTGCAATCACTGAGCAGCAAATGATATCACCTGTGATGTATTTTAGTTATCCTGCAAACCTGGCCTGTTGGGGGGTCCCGAGGACCAGGGATAAGAACCACTGGTCTAGGATCTGCTGTGCAATGGAAAGAAGATCACATTTGATCCTAAGGCTCCATTTACACGGGACGCTGTTTCAACCTCCCCTGAATGTTTTATCTTGACAGCTAGAAACCGCCGTCTAAAACGTCCGTTTTCCATACCGCATTTAGCGGCGTTTTGCCGCGTTTGCGTCTAGTAGCGTTTTTTTTTTAAAAATGTTTTTTTTTGTTTTTTTTTAATGGAAACACCTGTAAACAAAATGCTCCTAGATGTGAGTTACCGCGTTTAGGCACGTTTACAAGCTGCTTGGTGTTTCAAATGCCTCTGAACTGGCGTCTGAACCCATTTTTTTGCGTTCCAAAAAAGCCTCTAAACTCTGCCTGGAAACGACCTTTAACGACCCTGTGTAAATGTACTGATATGATAACATAGAGGAGAGTTCAGGGGCAGCTGAAAAAAACGCCCAAATGCCTCCAAACATCCGTTTACCAGCAGCAGTGTAAATGAGGCCTTAGTGTGTCTTTTCAGTAAGGTCACTTGCCTAATGCTCTGTATTTTGTACCTTATGGAATCCTTATGGAATATGTGTCTATTTCCAGAGCAATGCTTATAAGAAATCTTTTCTTCCTGTTTAGTTGACATTTTGTATAAACAATCAGTTTTACATCATTCATCTTGAAGATTTTGAGAATGTAATTTGCTGCAAATTACATTTAACTTGCTAATATGTGGCTTTTCTGTACCTAAACTGATTTGTTATATGTGAATATTCATAAGAAGAGATGACACATAAGAGAGGAAAATCTTTGGGGATTCCCATAACAAATCGCACCTGCAGAAACTGAAATCAGCATTCAGATGGGACCTAGCTGGATTATATTAAGGGCATAGGTGTGTGCAGCCTATTTCATTACGAAATGCATCCCAAAGCTCAAACACACGTCTTTATCTGCAGCCTCGGCTGCACGGGGCAATGAATGAATGGGATAATGTTCTGTGCTGAGCGGCTTCCTATTCATTCACAAACCGAACCATAGTAAACACAGTTTACTACGCTTCATTTATGAATGAACACAGTGGGTGAGTGTTCACTGTGTTCATTTAGAAAAGGAAGGTCCTGGTAAATTACATATTTTCTAGCCCCTTCCCCCATTCTCCATCCTGAAACATCCCCCGCAGCAGCCGGGGGAAGAGGAGGGAAGCCAACAGCACTGCGGTGCGAGGGGTGGGGGTCCTGGGCAGTAGGAGGAATCGGCACAGCACATAGTGATTAGGGTGTGCCTAGGCACACCTGGCACACCCCCTGCGCACGCCTATGATTGAGGGTGATGTTAAAAGGGTGCATTGAGTGCTAGGGTTTGCAGGTTTGCTTTTTGCATATTAGTCCTTTTTACTGTTGGGTTCTGCCATACAGCTTTTTAAGAGTGTATTATACAGTCTAAATAGTATAGTTTCAGTTTGTTTTAGTAGCATAGACTTGTCCACTTGCTAGACCAAATGCAAACTTTAGAGTATTGCCTTCAGTTTCAGTCTTAATGTGGGAATCACCTTTTCTTCAGAGAAAACACTAGCAAGTACTAATTCATCAACTTACAAATGATCTGTGAACACCCAATGCCCCAGTTATTTGGGTGCTGCCATATTGCTCCTCATATAGCATAGGGAAGATGAAGGTGTCACTCACAGCCTACACAATAAAGACACTTCTGTACTTTGTGCGACATTTATGTACTGCTGCTCTATGTACATATCGGTGGCCAGGCTTTTAGTTAGAGATGGAAATGAGGATTTAGCTGTTGACTTATAAAAAGTCACTTTGCATATCAGCAAAAGCACTGTTCAATCTATATAGGCTGCACATTTGGGAAAAGAAAGGATCAAATGTGGTTCACTTTAAATGAAGTAAATCCATTATAGCAAGTCTACAGACCTGGTAGTATTATACATTTTGCAATTTATAGTGGTCAGTTCTATAATCCACTGTGCAGTGTTTTGGATCTCAGCTCACATGCAGAGCTTATCATCTTATAGTGCTCACGATAATGTGATCTATCCATAAATATACGGTATCTGACAAAAGTGAGTACACCCCCCACATTTTTGTAAATATTTTATTTTATCTTTTCATGTGACAACGCTGAAGAAATGACACTTTGCTACAATGTAAAGTAGTGAGTGTACAGCTTGTATAACAGTGTACATTTGCTGTCCCCTCAAAATAACTCACACAGCCATTAATATCTAAACCTTTGGCAACGAAAGTGAAAAGTTCTAAATTGGGCCTAAAGTGTCAGTATTTTGTGTGGCCACCATTATTTTCCAGCACTGCCTTAACCCTCTTGGGCATGGAGTTCACCAGAGCCTCACAGGTTGCCACTGGAGTCTCTTCCACTCCTCCATAATGACATCACAGAGCTGGTGGATGTTAGAGACCTTGCGCTCCTCCACCTTCTGTTTGAGGGTGCCCCATAGATGCTCAATAGGGTTTAGGTCTGGAAACATGCTTGGCCAGTCCATCACCTTTACCCTCAGCTTCTTTAGCAAGGCAGTGGTCATCTTGGAGGTGTGTTTAGAGTCGTTATCATGTTGGAATGCTGCCTGTGGCCCAGTCTCTGAAGGGAGGGGATCACGCTCTGCTTCAGTATGTCACAGTACATGTTGGCATTTATGGTTCCCTCAATGAACTGTAGCTCTTGCAGCCCCAGACCATGACTCTCCCACCACCATGCTTGACTGTAGGCAAGACACACTTGTCTTTGTACTCCTCACCTGGTTACCGCCACGCACTCTTGACACCATCTAAAAAATACATTTATCTTGGTCTCATTAGACCACAGGACATGGTTGCAGTAATCCATGTCCTTAGTCTGCTTGTCTTGAGCATACTGTTTGAAGGCTTTCTTGTGCATCATCTTTAGCAGAGGCTTCCTTCTGGGACGACAACCATACAGACCATGCCATGAGGTGCCACGTTGAACTTCCGGTGACCAGTATAAGAGAGTGAGAGTGATAACACCAAATTTAACTCACCTGCTCCCCATTCACACCTGAGACCTTCTAACACTAATGAGTCACATGACGCCAGGGAGGGAAAATGGCTAATTGGGCTCATTTGGACATTTTCGCTTAGTGGTGTACTTACTCACACTGCTGTAACATGGGATCCGATTTGTGAGATCCCAAGTCGCATGACATGTCAAATTCAATGTTTCCCTATGAGAGTCGTCTTAACTGATACTACACAAGTCGCTCCAACTTTAGAAAAGGTTCCTGCACTACTTTGGTCTAACTTGGGTGCAATTTCAGCCCTTGTACAGGCTCCTAAATAACATCCAAGTAGGATCAAGTCAGAAGGAAGTCACAGGGCAAAGTTGCAGTCAAAGTCGTATGACTTTTATCAAGCAAATTAATGGTGTGCTTGTTCTTATATTATGTATGACTTTGCAGCCTTAGGCTCCTTTCACACTGAGGCGCTTTACAGACGCTATTTATCTAAAAATAGCGTCTGTAAAGCGCCTCAAAAATCCACCCCAATGTGAAAGCCAGAGTGCTTTCACACTGGGGCGGTGCGCTTGCAGGACGTTACAAAAAGTCCTGCAAGCAGCATCTTTGGGGCGGTACGGTGAGCGGCAATATACCGCTCCTCCACCGCCCCTGCCCATTGAAAACAGTAGATGCACATTTTAACTCGTTTTAAAAGCTGGGGGGGGTTAAAAGTGCACCGTTCATGCAGCCGTAGCGCCGCTCTAACATCGGTAAATCCCCGCTAGTCACAGTCGCTCCACCGCCCCAGTGTGAAAGTAGCCTTAAAGTAGACTATAGTTTGTGTATATATATATATATATTATAATAACTCTATTTGTCATAAAAAAAAACAGTTTTTGTAATAACCGTCTGCATCTATAAGCTGTCTACAATTTGCCATTTTGATTTGATAAAGGCAAAATCTCTGAAATACTTTGTGGTCATTGTAGGGAATGTAGCCCAGTTTTTATTTGTTGTGGCCCATTGCTACCTTCTAGAGATACTCATAGCATGCATGCTATAATACATATATTTTGTCAGAAAAATATTTATTTAGTTTTCCAACAAAAAAGTACAAACATACATATAGGCCTAACATTAAAAGGGTACATAGGCCAACATTGACATTTAACAACCTACATCATCAGACATTATAGATTTACAATATAGAATTTAGATATAGATATACAATTGTTCATATAGCATTACAAAAGAAACATATTAAGGCATAGTAATATAAGCTGTGTGTGACCCAAAAAAATAAATGAGAATTACAATACTCAGTAGAGAGGAAAGGGGGGGGGGATACAAAAG